>JAGTTH010004060.1:0-12162 GCA_022606485.1 Agraylea sexmaculata | reverse complement strand
GGGTTAAAGAGCAGGAGGGATAGTATCGGAAATACTATCCAGCAAGCCTGTGGGTATGAGAAGGCAGGGTAGACCTAGGCTAAGATAAGTTGTTTAGGAATTAATAACTGGAGGAGTAAATAAGTGGAAGATGCTGGTGCGGGAAGCCTTGGTTCATCACTGAACTGGAGTGCTGATGATGATGATGATGAATCCCCTATTAAATAATGGTGTGCGGGTGTAGTGTGCGGCGGGGTCGCGAGGAGTGTGGTAGTCAAGCAGGGAAGAGGTTATAGTGTTGTGTTGTCACTTGATGGGTGGACCGCATGGACGTATACAAGGCGGCCGCTGCGGCGCAGCCTGCTGCTCCTCCAGCCAGGACTTCATCTCCAAGTCTATCCTTCGGCGCAGGACACGACTTCAACCTCTCCTTCTTCGACTCCACTCCGCCCCAGCAGCAGCATCATCAGCCGGCGACTTCCCAACAGCCGCCCAACACGCAGCCCACTCAGCCACCGCAGCAAGGTAAAAGCCTCGCTTTCCCCACTTCTATAACTCATCTACGAGCTTCGCCCAGGATTATATTAAACCTGCATTTTAATATTCTAATATTCTATTGAAATTACAACTTAATCAGCACCCCTCCTCATCCAGTCGTCGTACAACTCAAAAGCAACTTTTTTTAAACATAAAAATTAAAATATTCCCCGTTGCAAAGTTGTATGGAGAGACAACAACGCGTGGGTGATTTAAAACTTCATCGAGCGGAACAAGCAACGTTGGTAAAAGCACGATATAAAAAAAATATATATTAATTTAAAACGATTCGTACCTGTTAATATCTTGTCTCAAATTAAATGTTAATAAACTCTCATGTTAAGTGTTGATTTAATCAAATAATTACCGCGCGTGTGTATGGAAATTCCTTCGAAAGCGAGTTTACACTTGTTTTGGGTGTCCGTGTCTTTAACCCTTTTGAATTAAATAAATATTTTACAATTTATTATGATATTTCAGTACACTTTCGATTGTATTCATGGATGTGTAGAGTAAATTTCACACACGTTCAGAGGTGAGATTAATTATCAAAGACTGTAATTGGTCACACTACAAAACTATAATAATAATATCGCTTTGAATCTTATAGTTGTAGAGCAAACGTGAGACTTTGTCTACAAATATAAGAAAAAACCTAAATATCCATCTAAGACTAAATGTACAGTTTTTTATGCTTGTATAGGAAATCTCAAATTTTAAACACCGTACAACTTACCAAAGAATTATATCATATTATGTTTCTAATCACAGCCGTTTGTGTTAGGTTAGTGAGTTCGCCTATAGGTGTATCAAAAATAATTCGTATGAAAACCATCGGTTAAAAGTAGTGGAAAAGCTTTAGTTATGTTAGGTGAGGTAGTGTTTGAGGAATTAATTATAAATATTTTTTTTAACTACTTGTAATAAATTATGCTTAATTTATAATAATTTCCCCACTAGGCTTTTTTGCGATCTTATTTTTATATGTGCTTTTTGAGGAGTATTTAACAAATTTTGACTCTCTTTAGACAAAAAAAACGTGTTAGGACACCGACTTAATGATATTTATCTTACAATCCAGGAAATCAGATTAAACCTGTATGAAAATGATCGATCGGGATTATTATCAAATATTTTTTTTTACTTGAGTGGGATTTAAACCCATGAATTCAGTATTTGTAGCCTTATCCCTGAGATATGACGCTAGTTATGTAATCTCAGGAGATCAGGATTTTTATTTTATCGACTTAATATTTAGTATTTTACATACAATACAGAAAATCTGAGCAAACCCGGATCAAGATGATCGATCGGGATTTTATTAATATTATTCCCGATCTCCCAATAGTAACATTTTTTATTACTCGAGTGGGATTTGAACCCATAACCGCAGTATTTGCTGCATTCTCTGAATGTGTAGAGTGAATTTCATACACAAGACGAACTACAGTTGTCATTAGTAATATTGTATATGTGACATTTACTCTACACATACAGTTTATTTTAGGTCATATAATCAATCAGTATTTACCTTACAATACAGGAAATCAGAGTATACCTGGATCAGGACGGTTGATTGGAATTTTATTAACTCTCCTTCAAATAATCACGCACCTATTTAAAAAAAAAGATCTTATATCCTTGGGTTATTAACACAAAAATATGTTCATTAATTATCTGTCAATGATCCTAACTATTACTAGTTACAAAGGTCACCGACTTAATTATCAGTATATACCTTACAATACAGGAAATCAGAGTTAACCTGGATCAGGACGATCGATCGGGATTTTATTAATATTATTCCCGATCTCCCAGTCGTAATAACCGATCAAATAATTTTTTGTATTTGAGTGGGATTTGAACACACTCAAGTACGGTGTTTTTGGCCTTTTGGGATTTTAATTTCACCGACTTAATAATCAGTATTTACCTTACAATACAGGAAATCAGAGTAAACGTGTATCAAGACGATCGATCGCGATTTTATAAACACTCTTTAAATAATCACGTACCAATTTAAAATAATGGATCTCTTATATCGATCTTATTAACACAAAAATGTGAAAATTCTTTGTCTGACGGTGATCTTAACTATTACTAGTTTCACAGGTCACCGACTTAATAATCAGTATTTACCTTACAATACAGGAAACCAGAGTAAACCTGTCTTGATTTAATTAATATATTATTCCCGATCTCCAAGTTAATTGATTAAATCAATAAACTTGCCGGATTTGAACCAATGACCACATTATTTGTAACCACGCGTCTTATTCCCTGAGCTATTTCGCCGGTTAAGGTTGTGTAAAAATAGAGGTATTAAAATTAGAATTGTTCTGAATCCGGTACTGAATACGGCAATTAAGATTCTATGTTTTATTGATTTGATCTATTTAGAGTAGTTTAGCATGTTAACCTTGTACGAGGACCTATCCATATGATTTGGGCGGGCCTTGAACCTGCGCCAGTCGTTGAATATTTACCATTGAGCTACTGACAAATTCATATTATTCAGTCGAAGTGGATGCAGCGTGCTTACGATTCAAGGATTCGTCCCATTTGATTCACTAAATGTGATGAAGGTAAAAACAACGATTTTGCATTGTTGATCGTCTCCATTCCTAAAGGTCTACGTTACGTATGTCCGTTACGTGTCACCTTATCAACGATACTGTCACTGTCACGGTCACTGTCACTCTCGACTAATGGACTGGTTACACTGTGCGAGTTACTCGCCTGCCAGTGGGTGAGTGGGTATTCGAGCTATGAAACGATTACATCTACACTTATCATCAGAGTCCGAGTTTAGACAAAAAACGCCGTATCAAAAGCCATATTTATGATCTTTTCAACTAAATTTGGACTATATTTATTGAAATAATTAAATACAACCCAACAAAAAAAAATTTCATCATATAATTTTTATGCATAATATGTATTCACGATAAACTTTCAGTTGGTAGAAATTTTTATAAGGGGTGAAAGATCATTTTTTTATCAATTCTTATTTGGAAATAAAATATCACCAAGAATGTGAGATTAAATAATATAAAAAAGTGAAGGATATATATTTTTATATACCAAACCACACCCCTTTAAATACTATACTTGATTCGATTTTATAAAGTAATAATATTCATTCCAAAACATAACATTTTAGTATGTAAACAATATTATTAATTTAATAAAAATTATTGTAGTTTGAATAACGAAATCAATTTATTAGTGGTTAATTTATACTATTTAAACATATAATTTATTCAGAAAAGAGAAATAAACGTGCCACAATATATGGTATTTTTTGTTGTCGTTAATGTGCCATTTTAGCCACTTTTTTAGAGCTACTTTTCATAAAAATAAGTGCCACATTTTGACATACATCAATTATTATATTCACTAGGGTAATTTTTAGGACGGTTATATGTATTTTGAGCTTTGATTTCATTTTTGCTTTAAAGTAGTCGATCGATTAGAAGAATTTTAGATTTTAACAATGTATAATTATTATGCATTATCAAATTAAATATTTTCAATAGATCATTTTTTTAGATGCTCTGATTAATTTATAAAATAATTTATTACGGTTTTCATATGATGACAACAATCATCACAATATTTAAAAAGCGAGTTTCCCGATAAATACTGTTTTTTGAAAATTGTCATTTATTATGCATTATTAAATATCTCTAATATTATTTTGAAATTAATTTTATATTACTACTATTAAAATACCCGTTTCGAGATTTTAGATATGTAGTAAAATAATTAAATAAAATATTATTCTTCCATCTGGTAACACTGATGGTTGTGGTATCTGTACAGACAGACATACAACATGCACGCACGTTTAACAATTATAGATATAATAATGGGACAAACTATAAAGTTGAATTATTTATTTTCATCATTATTATTATATTAACTGTTCTGTAAACGACATATTTGTAATCAATACACAATACTACAACAAGATCCCTATTATATTATTCAATAAGTATTTTGAAATATAATTTATTTTTGTCGCAATTATCGAAAAATGCTCCCCGAGTTTGTGGATAAATCTGATAAATATTTTTAAAATAATTTATTATATTTTATATTCAGACCCAGTCTTTTCCAAGTCAGACTTTGACGTACATATTTGAACTTTTGAAGGAAAACTTTTATTATTATTTTTAATTGATTGCTATAATATCATATGGGAATTTAATTGTGGTTATTTCCAGAGAAGGTAAATTATTAATAATATTACGTTATAAGATTATTCTGCTAATAGTAGACATAATTTACCAAATAATAAAGCAATGTATTACTCAAATACAAATACCCAATATTAAATAACAATAAATTGTGAAGGGCTTTTTAGTAAATATTGGTATTCAT
The DNA here is from genome assembly GCA_022606485.1 of Agraylea sexmaculata. Lineage (NCBI taxonomy): Eukaryota > Metazoa > Arthropoda > Insecta > Trichoptera > Hydroptilidae > Agraylea > Agraylea sexmaculata. The sequence goes on along the minus strand of JAGTTH010004060.1, from coordinate 7,260 downwards.
TTATATTTTTTATGAAATTTTTTGATATTTACATAAAACATAATATGATATAGATCTACACTTACCATACATTATCAATTATTATAACTGGCGTAAGATAATATTATTATCAAGGGATAAGACGCGTGGCTACAAATACTATGGTCATGGGTTCAAATCCCGCTCAAGTCATAAAATTGAAACTGATTTGATCGGGAATAATATTAATAAAATCCCGATCGATCGTCTTGATCCAGGTTTACTTTGATTTCCTGTATTGTAAGGTAAATACTGATTATTAAGTTGGCGACTTGTGTAACTAGTAATAGTTATCCATCGTTTTTTTAAAATAGATACGTGAATATTTTAAAGAGAGTTAATAAAATCCCGATCGATCATATTGATCCAGGTTTACTCTGATTTCCTGTATTGAAATGCATATACTGGATAATTAATCAGTGAATAGTTAATAGACAATTTTGTGTCTAAAAATCAAAATTTGTAAAAAATACCCCCCTCGAAGTATACACAAATAAAACAAAATATTTATTGAAGGGACAAACTATAAAGTAAAAATAAATAATATTATCATTTTATATGATTGCTCTGTTAATATCCGAAAATTCAAACAAAATAATACATTTTACCACATAATAAAGAAATATAATAAAAAAGTAAACCGCGCAGTGCTCTACAATTGTGAGCATTAAAAAACTTGTTTTTTCACTCTCTTGGCCGATGTTTATTTATGACTCGAACGGGTTATTAATCATAACTTTTTTGAACAATAATTTAATAAAAAAAGTCTTAATGATAGTAATTCCCAACAAAGGTGAAATTTATAGAAAAATTACATAGAGAAACTGATAATGTAATCTAAGTAATCATTTTGGAAATGAAATGTTTTTCTGTTTATTTAAGAAAATTCAAATAGACTAATACTTTTTTACTCGCATCTTACTGTCGAACAAGCTTTTAAGATTTATTTAATTAATGTGTAGAGTAAAATTCACAATAATGATTGTAGACTGATTTTTTTTAATACCATGTTGTGGGTATTTAATAAAAAAAATTATTAAATTGTAATCTCCAAGTAAACTTCAATTCATATAGTTTTCATAAAATAAATAGGTAGTTTAAAGTATGCGTCTTTCGACTTAGTAACCAGTTTTTTTGTGTATTATGTAAAATTTTGCAAAATGGACTTATGCAGTCTGCAAAGAAAGCCGACGAAATATTTATAATACGGACCGAAAAATAATTTGAATATTTTAAATAATTGTCTATGGTAAGTCATGCGCATTTTAATAAAAAATTCACGTCTAATAAATAAATGCATTTTACTACTCATTGTTTCTTAGGTTTGTAGAACAATATTCAAGCTTTAGACACGTTCAAATCCGAGATAACCTATAGTAATATCACCAATCGCAGCCGTTTGGAGTGATTAAGTATCTACATAGAACTAATTTATATAGTAAATGTCAAACTTTAATTTAGTGATATCATATAATATTGTAGTTAATCTCGTCTCTAAGAAAGTGTTATATTTATTCTAAATATTCATGAAACAATGTATTAATATACCAATTTAATATGTTAGATTGGTATTATTTTCAACCCTAATTTTTATTAGTATATTAATTTATTTATTTCATAGTTTGGTTTATATTTTAATTGAAATCAGTTGATATTATTTAAATTTTTATTAAGGCTCAAATAATTAAAAAAATTTCCCCAAACCACGCAATTTAAAGTCAATACTTTTTTACGTATCGGTCTCAATTTAGTCGCAATATGAGCCCCCCCATGTAATATTTATTCCATATGAATTCGTTGATTTATACACAATACGTAACTATTTACAATCAATTGACTTGTAAAATATTTTGTATAAAATTTCAACCGTGTTGATTCGATTTACATAAAGGCCCGAAGAAAACAAACAACACATTTTGAATTCAAATCGACGCAATCATATTTCCCTTCACTGTAATATAATTTCATTATCAAGTTTAAGGTTACTCAATCCTTCGGCTATAATTATACTATCAAATATTTTAGTTAATATATATTTATTAATTTTTTTTTCGTATATATATAGAAAGAGTATATATATATATATATATATATATATATATATATATATATATATATATGTATGTTGTGCAAGTCGTGAGACATCAGTACTCAGTAATATTATAAATCCCGTTATAATATCTGACGTCAAATCACTTTTCGCTCTACTCAACTATATTCACCCATTCAATATTTTATATTTATTATTCAAACACACTGAAAAGCTGATAATTAAATATATTTTTTTTTAAATAATAATATTCATAAATAAACTTGACCAAATGCATGTTAATCAATGTGCATTTTGATATGAGAGCATATTTTTATTCATTACTTTAAATAAATTCCACGAAAAACACCCATTGTCAAATATAATGAATTTTATTTGATAAATATACAGTCGATAAAATTTTTTATAAATGTCTCATACTTATTGTTTATTTGATTTAATTCCAGACGCCGAAATATGGTTTATACATTTTGTATTATTTTATTTGATATTTCGGGTATAAACACTCCTTAATCAAATATTTGATTACGGTACATTCGTTTGATATTTAAAAAAATAAGTAATGTCTCATGCTTATTGTTTATTTGATTTAATTCCACATAAAAGATGCCGAAATATAGCACAAGTAGTGTTTATACGATATTATACATATTGTGTTATTTTATTTGATATATCGGTTATACATATTATTAAAGCGAATTAAAAATTACAAATATACAGTTTGGTGGAAACAGCATACTTAAAAAATAATAAATGTCTCGTAATTATTTGTTTTTAAATTAATGTATCGAAATATATACTACAGTATTCTTTAAGGAATATGATGGGTTTCGTATTTTTTTCATAAATCCATTTTAAAAGTATTGATGATAATATAATTGTATGGTCTTATTCCGTGGGGTTTATTTTTATAAAATAACGAAATATTTGATTCTTTTAATTGGAAAATATTAAAATTATTCGTGCAGTGAAGAGTCGTAGAGTAAATGGGAAATTTTAGACATCCTAAAAGGCGTTTAATTGTTCAATAAAAAATATATATAATATTACTAATCATAGTTCTTTGTGGTGAGTTAGTCTGATTGTTTGTCTGATTGTGAAACATGAGAAACATAATAAATTAAATTAAATTGAGTAAAAGTAGAAAAGTGTGTATATTATTATGAATCATTATAACAAGAAGATGAGTTAAAAATATATTAATAATCAAATATTATAACCTAAGTTTAAGAGAATCTGAGGGGTTTAGTTATTTAACTACGAACACAATATTTTTTTTAATAATCCATTAAATAAAAGAAGTGTTAAAATTGCGCTTCAAGCGCATTATTTGACCTAAAATAAACTGTATGTGTAGAGTAAATGTCACATATACAATATTACTAATGACAACTGTCGTTCACCTTATGTTTGAAATTCACTCTACACATTCAGAGAATGCTGCAAATACTGGGTTCAATTCTCGCTCAAGTAATAAAAAATGTTACTATTGTGAGATCGGGAATAATATTAATAAAGTCCCGATCCATCGTCTTGATCCAGGTTTACTCTGATTTCCTACATTGTAAGGTAAATACTGATTATTAAGTCGGTGAAATTAAAATCCCAAAAGGCCAAAAACACCGTACTTGAGTGTGTTCAAATCCCACTCAAGTACAAAAAAATATTTGATCAGTTATTACGACTGGGAGATCGAGAATAATATATTAATAAAATCCCGAATCGATCACCTTGATCCAGGTTTACTCTGATTTCCTGTATTGTAAGGTAAATACTGATTATTAAGTCGGTGACTTGTGTAACTAGTAATAGTTAAGATCACCAACAGACAATTTTCACATTTTTGTGTTAATAACCCATCGATATAAGAGATCCATTTTTTTTAAATATGTACGTAATTATTTGAAGGAGAGTTAATAAAATCGCGATCGATCGCCTTGATCCAGGTTTACTCTGATTTCCTACATTGTAAGGTAAATACTGATTATTAAGTCGGTGAAATTAAAATCCCAAAAGGCCAAAAACACCGTACTTGAGTGTGTTCAAATCCCACTCAAGTACAAAAAATTATTTGATCGGTTATTACGACTGGGAGATCGGGAATAATATTAATAAAATCCCGGTCGATCACCTTGATCCAGGTTTACCCTGATTTCTGTATTGTAAGGTAAATACTGATTATTCAGTCGGCGACCTGTGAAACTAGTAATAGTTAAGATCACCGACAGACAGGCAAATAGCGATTGTAAAGTGTATGAATGAATTGGAAGTATAGTAGGAGTTTGTTTCCCGGTTTCGGGATATTGTGGGGTGGCATTGAGGAGTAGTGAATGATGATGATGATGACAGTGTTATGGTGTTGTATGGAGTTGAATGATGGTGTTATGTAATATGGTGTGCTCAGCGGCTGTGACGTGGTTGCCAGCTGAGAGGAGTTCAATGAACGTGGAAAGGTTGACGACCCCTTACCATACATATATATATATATAGAGAGTATATATATATATATATATATATAGTATATATATATATATATATATATATATATATATATATATATATATATATATACAACTCGGACACACTATAAAATAAAAAAAAATACAGCCTATCTTCTATATTCATCCAAAGCCATCTCTATACGCGTCTGTGGGAGAAGGGCCAACACGCCAACACTATTTATTATTTGATTTGACTGAACATTTTTAGAAATACATATTGTATGCATATCACAAAAAGTTTTTTATTTTTTTTTATTTTGGTCTTTGATCTTCAAATAATTAAAATTACCTCGATATAAAGAGGCTCTAGGTGAATGAAATTTATATTCGTATTACTCATATTGCATTTATGTCCTTTATAAATTCTCACCACGAAAAAGAGGTGCATACAAATTACAAATGCAAACGACATGTTGATTAGAATAAATCCAGAATAAAAAAATAATATGTTTAACAGTACTGTATTCAATGTATAGAGGTTTTCAATAGAAATGTGAAAATGTGTTATATTAAAATTTATAGATAAAACTTGCTAAATAGATGTAAAATGAATATATTAATAGATATCCAAAATATAAATAAATAAAATTACTATATTAATGTCAATAAACAGAAGAGTTGAGAGACTAATAAAAATGTATTTTAAAAATTATATATAATCGTCGTTTTACGTCGATTTACATTAACGCAGGTTGGTGTTTTCAATAAAATTTTTTTTAAAAAAAATGGTGTATTCAACCTTTAAAAAAAGCAAATATTCTACTAGAAAATGCAACAGAAGTAATAATTCCAATCATAATGTTAAAGATAATTGTACATTATATTTTTAGACATTTTACGCCGGCTTTTTAGAAGATGTTTTTAGATTTAACGTTATTTAATTTACCTGTAACTGATTTATTTAACTATTTCATTTACACAGGTAACTTGTTGGAAAATTGTTTTTTTTTATTCGAGCGGGATTTAAACCCATGCTTAAATCATACTTAAAAGTATAAATATCAATATGGTTGACCAAATAGACGAGTCAGAGTGTATATAATAAGTGTTTCCTCTGTCAAAATCATCTTGATATTTATCATCCACTTATCGGGGTCACAATTTATCGATCGCTCATTTAACTATATAATTATTAGGAAAATATGTATTTTTCTTATATAAACACTATCGGTCGATGTGATTATTTGTACATACGCAATGCCATCCAATGTTTGTGTTAATAATAATCATGATATTAATATGAAATAACTGTTTTATTTTTTATTTTTAGTAGACCGTGTGTACTCTAGTATGCGTTCAAAGCTCGTTGCTATCACAAACCTGTCGAGGGAGAAATGTACCTTTTATGTCGACGATATACTGTTAACTTCATGTAATAATGAAAATAAACAAAAATAAAAAACAAATCGGATATTAATTATTATTTATACGCATATATTTTGCAAGCAGATGCTTTTTTTTACTCTGGAATCCGGAACTTGAACTTTACGGTTTGATCAAACGGCTCATTGTTCATATGCAATACAACTATAAATTTGATTCGTGGAACGCATTGGGATTAATACAAAGACAATGGCATGTCGAAAATGTGCAGGTACTCTTATACAGGGTGATTCAAATAAACGGGAATTGTATACAGACCTGACAAAGAGCTCATCTTATTGAGTACATATTCGATATAGTGTGTGCTTACTTAGTTTAGTGATATTTATATTCGTCTATATTAAATAATTCATAACTAATATGCCATAAATAAATGAGTAACTTAATAACCCCTTCAGACACCAGTGTGCAGAATTATATTATTTTTTTTATTATTACATAACATTTGAAACCTTATTAGCAATAATTCAGGTTATTTGAAGGAGTTAAACGAGTTTTTTCTATCTCTCTAATATATTTAAATCTTGTTTTCGTATAACAAAAATTTTAAATCCTTTAAAAGGCTTTATAATACTTGATTATTTCATATATAATATCTATAGTTTCTTAGCGTATTTTATCATCAACCATCAGTGTTACCAGATGGAAGAATAATATTTTACTACAATTAATACATATCTAAAATCACGAAACGGGTATTTTAATGATAATAATATATGAGAGATATTTAATAATGCATAATAAATGACAATTCTAAAAAAACGGTAAATATTGTGATCATATGAAAGGCGTATAATGAAATTGTTTTATTTATAGTTTACTTTGAACATTCAAATATCTTCTCAATAAAAATATAAACAACTTATTACAGTCCTATTATAAAAAAACCAAGCAGAACATCAAAAATAAAACCTTTCAATTTAAATTACCCTAGTATTCTTATAAAAAAGTACACTATATATTACAATTTCTTTATTATGCATAAGTTTTTACATTGATTGATAGAACAATACATCTTTGGAAATAGACTTAGGTGTACAGAGTGTTTACATCTTTTTACCTAAAACTAACATGAGAATGTTTTATTTAAAATTGACATGAGTAATAGTATTTAATTATAGAAAGAATGGGAAAAAAATTAAAACCCATTTACAAATTTGAAGATTAATAAATAATAACAATGATAAAAGCAATATTAACAAGACAGTTACAAAATATAATGCTTAAAAACTAAATAACAATTTGTTTGGGTAAAACCAAATTTAAGTTGAGTGGATTATTGGATATTTTATTTTATTTTTAAAAATA
>JAGTTH010004058.1:0-103282 GCA_022606485.1 Agraylea sexmaculata | reverse complement strand
TTAATAAAATATTATGGAAATGTGCCGCCAAAACCAAACTGACCACTTTGACAGATACTTTACTTAAAAACCATAGACACTATCGGCCGTATTCAATAACATGCATTAATGTTATCTAGTATCTGTCAAAATTAAGGTTTTCAGCTGTCAGATTTCCCGCCAAGACGTCTGACAGCTGAAATGCTAACATTTATGCATGCACTGATAATTTATGTATGCTATTGAATACGGCTGTAAGTGTGATATACTAAATAAATACGCGTGATTCTAATTGTTTATTCACATCGTATGTATTTATGTATGTATGATCGCAAAATGTTATTGATTGAGTACGCGATCCGTAACAAATAGCCAATTAAAACAATTGTCCACTTGAATCAAATGCGTCCCAATGGCGTTGGCGGGAATTCAACAAGTCATATTGGAATATAAATCACGTCGCACATTGTATTTAACTAACCTGCGCAGTACGTTAGGCTAGTTTTACTAATGAACGGATAATTGAGGTTAAACATGCGAGGTCGTCTCTCATGATTGATTGTCACTTGGTCTTTTTCATCTGTCCAACGCAATCCAGGTCATCAATATTGATATAATATTAAAAATGTGCGTTGTTACTTTTCCAGGAAATGGCATATGCGGCAAAGAAGGAAGCACAGTGGTGTGGAGGGGCAGCATGGGGGCGGTTGGTGACCCCGCACTCAACCAGGGGGACAAGGTATTACACTTTATTATTATATCTATAATTATTGAACGTGTCTGTATGTTATATGTCTGTACGGACCCCTCAACCATCAGTGTTACCATATGGAAGACCGTAAACCGTATTAAATTATTTTATTTATAATTTACTTTGAAAATTCAAACACCTTCTGAATAAAATATTAAACAACCTATGGGCAGAAGTAGATGGCCCATGGTGTTCGTCCAATCAATGCAGGGTGTGAAGTAAAAGAAGATGTCAAACTGGCCAGGGATGTTTTATTTGAAGATGTTAATTATACAAAGCCCCGTGGGGGGCGTGCTCTATGCAAGAGCATCTCGAAGACGTGTGTACAGCTCGAGTGCCGGTAGGCAAGAGGGTTGCTCACTGCGTGGTGACAGATGGGAGCTGTGGCTGTTAGCGCCAACTGGAAGTGCATAAATACATATCTGCGCTGTCCAGTTAGCCGCTACAAACCTATTACCTTCCTATTATAAAAACAAACAGAACATAAAAAAGATTAACAAATTGAAAATTTCAATTAAAATTACCTTTGTATATTATATAACTAGCGCCCGTTTTCAATATAATAGTCTTTTAGTGAGTCGTGTGTGTACGAATAGATTGGTGTAGAAGCATGCGCACCGCACGCACACATTACAAGAAGTTTTTTTAGCAACATTTATAGCAACATTAACTTCAGAATCAGAATAAACCTGGAACAAGTGACTCCACCGATATTAGAAGGTCTGATAAATGGATGATATTTATCAAGATGACAGAGGCAACACTAATTGTCTCACTCAGACTCACATGCATGGTCCGCCATCTTGATATGTATACATCCATCGGCGGCAATAGATCAAGACGATCGATCGGGTTACGGCCCTGTGTCGTGCTAGAGCTGATTGTGTTGATACGTACACGAATAGAGCTTGGTAGCATTGGTATACACCAGCTCTATTTGTATACGCACACTCTAACATTACACTGTTTTATAAAACAGAATTTTACGCCGGTTTGCCTCACAAAACCGTCTCGTATGTGGTCCGCATTATACAGCATGTGAAAAGTCAATATTATGTACAATAAATTTATTGACAGCTCTATTAATAAATCTTGTCTGGTATACACCAATTTAATCTATTCCTATACGCACCATTGCTATCAGCTCTAGCACGACTCACTAACACACTCTCATTATTGAATACAACCGCAATAGTCTGACAAAATTATTTGAGCCGTTTTTAATTATTTTTTATTGTGTTTGTGTTGCCATATTTTCATTTAAACATACTTAATTCCATAATGTCTTTTTATTAATAATCTTCCCCCAACAATACATACATACGTATTAGCATTCTACGTACATACTGGAAATTACCACTTTCCTCAATAAAATGCTTTACCACCCTAAAAACGCACGTGCTCCTTACTAACGAGCACTTAATACTGATAATTTATACCCAGATTTATAGTTATTGTTATTGTTTATTACTATAATTAAATCGATAATTTTCCTGCATTAAATATCAGCTTTCGACTGTAGTGGTTGCTTGTGCACGCACGCTTAACTCAAAGTATTGTTGTGGAAAGAATAAAATTAGTAATTGCCATACATATATATTGTAATATACTAACGGCAATTCGAGTTTAAGTAGTCTAAAATAGAAGTGGATAATAAATATCAAGATGGCGGAGTTTGACAGAGGCAACACTAATTGTCTTACTCAGAATCGTCAGCTTGATCCGCCATCTTCTTCATTCTTATCAGTGGTAACGGCTTATCTTTATTCAATGACGTTTTCATAAGATCTTCTACAATTTCAATGTCAAAGTGATATAATTTTTATGATAATAACACCTGTAATTGATGTCGCCGTTTGCTAAAATAAAGATGGGACATTTTTCACATCTGGCAACATTCCAAAAATAGCGCGTGCTTTGCTTTTGATATTATTACAATATTCTATTTCATTCGGAAACCAAAATACACATGATTTTTTTTATATACATTTTATTTTTATATGTTGGTGAGATTGCCTAACTTCAAGCGCTGAAGCCGAACGATAATCGGGAAAATTGTGATATTCTTGCATCGATTATTTAATTAAGTCTGATTATCATTATCATCTTCATTTAATAATTTGAGCATTACAATTATTTTTGCGGCCTTATTATTAATTAAATACGTATAGAAACAAACAATACACGCATAAATTATTTAAAAACATTATTAATTCCATTTTGAATATTTTTGTGCTTTGTCTCTATTCACCTCAAACGTGTTTATCTACATGCAAATTAAAAAAAAACATGCTGAATGGGGTGAATAGGGACATGGGTGTTTTTTTTTCATTTTAAGAGACTTTATACTTACCTCAAAAGGCTGTGATTGATGATATTTGACTGAAGAATAATATTTATTACATTATTTTTGTTAAATATGCATAGTAAAAAACAGTCTTTAAAGATTATTTTCTCTTCCTTGAGGAAGTGTGCTAAATTTATTGCTTATATTTTATTTATAAAAACAATGTATAAATGCCAAAATATATTATAACCTTTTTACCGTCGATATGATATTGCGGTGGAACCAATCACGACTATTAGTAGGATAAAGTTTAATAGTTGGTCTATAAATACAATTAATAAATCTGATTATTAACTTCTGACATTATTGTACAAGTAAAATGAGTGATTTTAACTCTTTAATAATGGCTGGTATTCTTTTTATTGAATTGATTGTTTGTTTAATTTCAGCTGGAGGACGCTGACACAGCGACGGATGACCCTGTTCACCTCAAGAGACGGGTGGGACTCTTCAGTGGGGTGGCTCTAATCGTCGGAACTATGATAGGTGATTTTTCAATATAACATCAGCTTTGAAAACCGATAATCACGTCTCGAGTGTTCCTAATGAATATTCAATCGTGACATTGGAGGTTTAAAAATAATCTATTCATATGCAAATTATCTTCACAAGCGCAGGTCACCTTTGTGATTTACAATTTGTGTTCTTCTTTCAGGGTCTGGAATCTTCGTCTCACCGTCCGGACTACTTGTCAGGACTGGTTCAATAGCAATCAGCTTTGCGGTTTGGATTGCATGTGGTGTACTGTCGTTGCTCGGTATTATCATTATTTTATAACGCTTTTAATGCTTTCTATTAATTAATTTAATGTTAATTTCCAGGAGCTCTAGCGTACGCAGAGCTGGGCACCATGAACACTTCCTCGGGGGCGGAGTATGCATACTTCATGGATGCTTTCGGAGCCCCTCCGGCCTTTCTATTCAGTTGGGTGTCGACATTAGTACTCAAACCATCACAAATGGCTATCATTTGTTTGAGTTTTGCCAAGTATGCTGTGGAGGCATTCGTAAATGAGTGTGATCCTCCAATTGCCGTTGTCAAAATGGTGGCCGTCCTTGCTATTGGTAAAGAGTTATTATAATCAATATGCTTGGCTTCGACTATATCTTTATTATGTTTACAGTATTGATATTGATGGTGAATTGCTACAGTGTCAATTTGGCCACTTGTGTCCAGAATGTGTTTACCGCAGCCAAATTAGTGGCTGTCTTTATCATCATCGCCGGAGGAATGTACAAACTTGCTCAAGGTTGATATTATTTTTTTGATTATCTATAATGACTCCATATGCATTTTTACTCTTAACAATCTCAACTCACTGTAATACTATTTGTATCTATATCAGAAGTTTAATTATTTTCTTCCTACCATAAACGAAGTGGCTGTTAAGCATTTCTTCATAGTCATAGTACTTTAACTATAAATACTATATGTTATACAAGTTATTGATTATAAAGTGTTATTATGGAGCACAATTAATACTCTGTCAATGTTTGTATGGAGTGGAAGCTTTCTTGATTGAATTATATCACTGTTTTAAATATTTTAAGGCTTTTGCACTTCACTTGTAACACTACACTTATAATTTAGCCACATTTCACTCAAAAACAACAACTAACCTCATAATTCACTTAAATATTCACTAATTTTTCTACTACAAGAAATTCAAGCAGCTTTTTTAAGCAATTTTAGAAATATAACAATTTTGGTTAGAATTCATAAATAAATAAATAATAATATAGTGGTTCTTTTTCATTTAAAATATTAAAATCAACAATACAAGAAGCTTTTATCTTAATAACTCAATAAACTTTATTAAATGTATACAATTTTAAAGGAAACACACAAAATCTCCACGACCAAACATTCTCCGGGAACGATGTAACATTTGGAAATATAGCGACTGCATTCTATACCGGCTTGTGGGCTTACGATGGTTGGAATAATCTCAATTATGTTACCGAAGAGATCCAGAACCCATCCAAGTGAGTTGAATATTATTTCTATTTCTAATGACATACTAAAAACTATAACAATTCTCTTTTTAAGGAAATATATAGGAATTCATATGTTGTGCCTGAATGTAGGCAATTTAATTTTTATTTTTGTCTTTATCACATATTTTCCGGGTTAATTGAAAATGTATCGTCGATGATTTCAGAAATTTACCCCGTTCGATTATTATCGGAATCCCGCTGGTGACGACGTGCTACGCTCTTGTGAACTTGTCCTACTTGGCTGTAATGTCCGCCAGCGAAATGGTAGACTCGGAGGCTGTGGCTGTGACTTTTGGAAACCGTCTCTTGGGTGTAATGGCTTGGCTGATGCCACTTTCAGTCACCATCTCCACATTCGGATCGGCCAACGGGACTCTTTTTGCCGCAGGAAGGTACAAATAGGCATTATTCATTTATTAATTTTCAACTTTTCTTTTTGTCTCATCCACACACCGTTCGCATTTTGTAGGTTATGCTTTGCAGCATCTCGAGAGGGTCATCTTCTGGATATATTGTCTTATGTGCACGTGAGGAGGTTCACGCCATCTCCCGGATTGATCTTCCATGTAATTCATTCTTCATTTTAATTTTATCTGTTATGAATTGCACAAAAACATCAATCATAATTATTATTTCAACTGATTATTACATGAAGTAGACAAATGAATGTTTAAATGCTCAAATGTAGACAAATGAATGTTTAAATGCAATTTGTAGCGAAGAAGTGAATGGTAAGAAAGAAAGAAAGAAAAATTAGAGTCGTCCATGGAAGAAAGAGATGAATGCAAGTAATAAAAAGAAGAGATTGATGTTATGAGTAGTACGGCCAAAATTAAAAGTCTAGTATATTTTTTTAATATGTATTTTACTACTGTACTACTGTAGGTAAGGATAAATATAGAAAAGCGAGTAATATTAACTTAAAAGTATAACTATGTACTTTAAATCCGTTGTTTGACTAATTGTAAAATAATTTCTATCTATATTGGAAGATATTATGGCATATTAATAATGAATGTGTATATTGGATAAATAAAATAAGGCCGCAAGGCAATTGAATTGAAATACATAAGATTGACAGCTGTGTGGCTGACAATCTTCAAAAAATTACTAATTCCAATTGTTTGTTTAGTCTTTAATAGCCACAGCGATGGTGTTGTACGGTACCATTGATTCTTTAATCGACTTCTTCTCATTCACGGCATGGATATTTTACGGTGGCTCAATGTTGGCTCTTATTGTGATGAGGTACACAAAACCTCATGCTCCGAGGCCATACAAGGTATTTAACATACAATGCAAAATGTCGGTCATATATTATGTGTATTATTGATTTCCAGGTACCGATTGCGATACCGGGCCTGGTGCTGGTGATATCCTGCTATTTGGTCGTGGCCCCCATAATCGACAATCCTCAATTAGAATACTTGTATGCTTCCGGGTTTATATTAGCAGGACTTCTCCTTTACATACCGTTTGTCAAATACGGCTACTCACTACCGTTCATGAGTAAGTTCAATCAAAAGCTGCCAAATACAGTTTTTATTTAGAACTTTTGATTCTGAAGCCTCTAAATTTTATATCTATTAATTTTGATATATATTTTACAGGCAGGATCACAGTATTTCTGCAGATGGTGATGGAAGTCGTGCCCACTACAACAACATTTGAATATTAAGACATAGTTAAAACTAACTAAAAAGACGAAAAGAATGATTATAAAAAATTATGTAAAGACACGAGTACTCATATATTTACAAAAAATTGCATTTTAAACTAAGCATATAGAGAAAAATATATAAAAGTTTATTATAGAGATATGAAATTCAGGACTACTTAGTTTGTAAGTAGAGACAAATAAAATAATATATTATTACTGAATGAGTACGAATTTAATGAAACTATAAATAGTTCATTTCGTATATATGTAGAGTTGATGTCGAACTTTAGAAGTTTTTGACGTTTACTCTGCACATTCATGAAACAAGGTATAGTGACTGTTGCCAAAAACTGTTTTAAAAACAACAATCAAGCAAGACAGATAATATTTTGTATAAACTACCGACTAAGTTTTGTTACTGCTTTTTGCAAATTACTTTCACACAGAAAAAAAATGTACTGATGAATTAATTCAATTATGATTTAAGACTAAAGGACGAATCATTCATTATTATTTTTTTGTTTTTTTTTTTTTATAAATCATTCCGTTGTGAAAGGAAGACGTGTCTCAAACTATCGAAGCATTTCATAAATTAAAAGGCAAAAAATAAAAATATACTGTGCGTCGATGCAGAAAGTAGTTTTTAGTATTGTTTTAGAATTGTTCTCGTCGGGAGAGTAAGCGGCCGTATACTCTTTGTTTCTTATATTTGTAGAGCAAATCACACCGCAAACTTGCTATACAAACATAAGAAATGTCTATTTTTATTACTTTTACAATGAAAATAAATGTCCCCATTCACCCCATCAGCATTTTGTTTTAATCTGTGGGGTGAATAGGGACAAGCTTTAATAGAGATGATTTAAAGAGCATTTTTTTTATTGTAGAGTAAATCAATTTTCAGATAATTCAAATGTTTGTACCCACCTGTCAAAAATATACATTTTAATATTAAAGCTTGTTCCTTTTCACCCCAAAGATGCTGTTTTTATTCTCCAGTCCATTGGGGTGAATAGAGACACTGGAATTATTTTAATAATAATTGTTCGAGCAAATGTCAACAGAGAATTGCATGTCTTGCAAGTTTGCTCTACAAACATAATAAGCAAAAGGTACATGCGCCTAATGTTGTATTGGAAGTAATGAAAGGTTGGACTGTGTTTGTCTAAAACCTGAGTACAAACGAAGGCATTATTTGGAAAGTCGAAGCCTTCTTTTTCCAACAAAATGTTTAGAGGCTGTAGTTTGAAACATATCGCTTGTATCGAGAAGAAATCCCATGCCATCATCTTTTTTATATACTATAATATTAATTTGATAACAATGTATTCCTTTGTATATTTATATTTGTTACTTTGCAACGCCCAAATAATAATACATACACGTTATTTTTGTAAATATCGAAATGATTATTTTTATATGAAGGAATATTTTCAATCAAAACTGCTATTTTGACAAACTTGGAATAATTATTCATCTGTGGTTGTGTCGAGGGGTGATCGGTAAACCTTGGTCTTATCATTCCTTACCGAGACCCCGTCATTCACTGATTGATGCAAATCACACAGCAAACACCCAACATTTAAATCTCCAATCATCGTCATTGAGTGTTTAGTTTTTGACTTAGCGCCGTCACAATGAAGAGAATAGCTTTCAGAATTTGTAGGAGTTTGTTATTATTATTATTTTTATAAATATGTGTAATACGATTACAAACCTTGTACTTCAAGTACACATAATGTTGTTGTTAAGAATATTATTACTATCATTGAAATATTGTATATTGATATATGTTTTAAATAAACTTGAATTGTACAAATTTTCTGCTTTTCATTTGTCATACTAAAATATGCACTTTATAAGAATCAGAAGCTTATTTATATTAAATCGGTTATTTTAACTATTATAGTTACACCAGTAAGCGATAGGGCTTAAAATACTGGAAATTAGAGTAAAACTTGATCGAGATGCCCAATTTTGATTACTTTTAAGGGATTTGAACCCATGACCACAGTATTTATAGCCACGCACCTTATCCACTGAGCTAATACTGTAAAACTAATCATAGTTTTATTATAAATTATTAGTAAAGCCCCCATCCTTTTCACTAAAATAAAGTTGCTTTTTAAAAACGTTGATAAGTAAACTCGCCAACTCGCTTGTTGAAAGTTTGATATTTACTCTACAAACATGAGAAACAATATAAATGCAGTGGACATTGAACATTGGTAAGACTAACGACGATATCCAAAAGTTTTTTTAAAGATCTATAGACAATTTTGAGTTTATCCATAAAAGTTTTTACGGAAGAAAGGCGTATGCCAATATCCGCCCTCATTCCACCCCCTGATTATATGATAATAAATTATTAGTAAAGCCCCTATATTTTTCACTGTAATAAAGTTGCTTTTTAAAGACGTTGATAACTAATCTCGCCACAGCTCTTGTCTAAAGTTTGACATTTAATCTACAAACATGAGAAACAAAAAAAGGCAGTGGGTTATACCAATGAACTTATCCCGTTAATACTTGTCTCTATTCACCCCAAACTTGCAGCTTTCTTTATAATATCGTTTGGGGTGAATAGGGACATCCAAAGTATATTTTTTTCATTTTAAGGGAAATAGATATAATTTTATGTTTAAAAAATATATGTTTGTATATTCTACAAACATAAGAAATAAAAAGTAAATGGAGGATAATTATACTATTGAATGAGTATTTATATTACAAATAAAATAAAAAACATTTCATCGGATTTAATTTGTTTTTTTATTAAGTTTGTCATCTCTTTTTCTTTTTGTGGATTTTTTTATCAGTCGATTTGGTTTTGCTATTCGTGTCGATTGTAGCCTGTAAATATAAGAATATTAAAGATAATGGGTTGTCGTTGCGGATGGAATATTTCATTGAACTTACTTTTCCATATATTTTTAAAATGTTGCTTTTCTTCTTTTGCTTCTCGGCGATGTTTTTCTTGTAGGTTTTCATGGCTGTCGAAGCGCCCAATGCATTTTTACCCGTCTGTTGGAGGGAAGCTCTCTTCATTTCATTTTGTTTCAATTGTAATTTTTGCTTTTTAAGTTCTTTGTAGTTTTGGCATTTTGCTTTCAAAGGTTTTGCGCCTGAAATAATATTTAGATGATATGTCGTCACAATTCACAAAAAAAAAATAATAACAATATTACCAAGACTGATGGCGTGAGCAATACTAATATCTTCTTGCTTCTTAGCGCTGAATCCACTCACACCGAATTTGATAATTTCCCTTCTTGCTCTCTGAATGTCGATTCCTTTCCTCGTGTCTGTCTTCTTTTGAGGCGCATCGTCTTCCTGTGTTATCCCTGTTTTCTGTTTAGTTTTACTCTTGTAACTCTCGAACTTCACGACTTTGAAATCTTGCTCCGCCCCCTTCGCAGCGAGGGCTGCTTTAGTAATGACCAAATGTTCCGCCATACTTCAAATATGCATTGTATTCAAATCTGACAGTTTGTTGCACGTGGAATTTGACATATGTCAAAATATATCTGGCTGTCCTAAAATTTCATGCATATATACATAGCATCCTCGTATTAAAAATCAAATTAAATGATTATAAATGAAAATTATCACTGTCTTGTATATTTGTTTTAATCTCAATCTATGCATACACCATCGATATTAGAAGGCCGGATAAGTAGATGATAAATATGATGACGGACCATGCAGATGAGTTTGACAGAAGTAACAAAAATTGTCTCACTGAGACTCATCTACTTTGTCCACCATATTGATATTTATCCATCCAGTTTGAAAAAAACCGGTGGTAACGGATAAACCAAACTGTCTGGCGGGAACAGTCAGTGGATGGACGTATGTGTGTGCAGCTTCTATTTCGGACACTAGTAACAACTCTTTATTGTTTATTATCATTAATATATCAATTTATTTTTCTTCAAGTTAGTATTTCTAATTATATTCCGTAGTTTCTTATTAGTATATGTTGAATATTAGCATTTTTAAGGATGCCAAGAAAATGCTGTGTCCCTTTTTGCAGAGGAAACTATCCATCGAATAAAGAAAAAGTTTCCGTATTTGGATTTCCCAGGGATGAAATTAGAAGAAAGGAATGGCTCAAAGCAGTTCAAAGAAAAGATTTCATCCCAACTATTAATTCAGTGGTAAGTGTCTCAATACATGTTCATTACTTTTAATAATTATGCTTCAATATTTTGCAGGTGTGTGAAAAACATTTTTTACCATCTGAAATTCTAAAAGAGACTTCAATTAGGGCTGAAGCAACGGGTGATATTCTAACTGCCCCGTTGCTTGTACCACGTCTTAAACCAGACGCTATCCCATCAGTGTTTAAAGCCTACCCGACACATATTCCATCCAGAAAAAGAAAATCATCATTGGAGAAGGTTCCTGATGTTGATAATAGTGCTCTCCCAAAACCAATTAAGGATATTAAAACAGAAGCAAAGCTGTACCAAAATGTGGGAAGACTTCGGTGCATACATCATTTAATTAAGTGTCTAGAAGACTTTCCCCTCGGACAGTGGAAATGGTGTAGTGAAAATAATGATGTATATATTTACCTTCTACAATTTGTACCTGTACCCAATTTAAAATACTCTATTGTAATAAATCCAAATTTAAATGTCTCATGTTCAGTCCGGGGTGTAGATGTAAAAGAATTAGGAATATCGAAAATTACCTCATTTAGATGTATTATTAATTTAATTGATAAATTTGATATGATGGAAAATAAAAAGGGCTCATGATAAACAGATTGACTGTCTTTTTATTCAAAGATGTGGTTTTTGTATTACCGATATCGTTGATTCACTATAAAATTTGAAGTGTATGTTGAAGCTGGCTGGAATAAGGGCGTATACTGAAATTGTCAGTTTCGAGACAATCGGGGTAAAACATTTTTAATATAATGAAATATTGTCTTAAGTAACACTTAAGTTTTTTACATAAATCTATAGAGAATTTTTATTTTATCCACAAGTGTCTTTTTACAGGAAAAAAAATTTCATTATTTCACCAAACAACTCGATTATTTATTTATATACACATTATGTATAAATTATTAGTTAAGTCCCCATCTTTTTCACTACAATAAAGTTGCTTTTCAAAGTCATTGGTAAGTTATCTCGTCTCAAGTTTGACATTTACTCTACAAACATGAGAAACAAATGCAGCAGACATTGAACACCAATGAACTTAAAATATACTGAAATATTTATAATGCATTTTTTATTTTAATATCAATTGGGGTGAATAGGGACATTGGAAATTATATATATATATATATATATATATATATATATATTTTAATAATTGTTTATAATGAAAATGTCAAAAATTAGACTAAGTTATCAAAAACAGATGTGATTGGTAATCCCATAAAATAAATATTTTCAAATGAAAAAAATCTAGTAATGTGACATACGTTTATTAACAATTATTATAATACATCTACACTATATAACGGATATAATATTAATTTATTAAAATCCACCACTAAATGCGTTAAGCCATCTGTATCGGGTTTCTTTTTCAATTAAGGGGCGAACAAGTCGTTTGGGATCCTTTATGAAATCATCTTTAGCCTTGATACGTTCATCGGATATCTCAAGTTCTTTCTTAACGATACACTGTCCGTTTTCAAGCAGAACCGTATAATTGATATCATTTTCGGTGGGTTCGCCGTACGGAAATACAACAGGATTTACTCGAATGAGATGCTTTATCTTCCACAGTCTTGCGTTTATTTCAGGTATGTTCTTAACTATGGCAGGGCCGATCGACTGAAATTGAATTAACATGAACAATATTATGTGATTAATTACATTCATATAAAATAGTGATATTTACCTCTTCTATGCTGAAATCTTTCAAAATTTTCTTTTCCCACCATGGACATCCTTTGATTTTCTTCACCCTCGTCACCATGAGCAGCTTGGATGGAATTACTTCGGGATCTTTTTCGTCAGGATACCTAAATAATAAACACGTACAAGCCATCGAAATACATTTTGTTTTGTAACACTTACCTAGGAAAATATTTAATGCCCGGGTATTGAACATAGCCTTCTACATATTTTGCCTTTTTCCGTCTGATCAGTGTTCTTGTAAAGGTTGTAAACGGGTTTAAAGCCTTCAATAGGCTACTTTCCATCTTTCGGTCTTGTGGATAGAGGTTATGTGATTTTGACAAGGGGCTGATCATCATGATCACAACCGGCCAATAATATTTTATTTTTTTTGGTTCATTTAATTTTAATATAAACCTTTTTTGAAATTTATTTTATTTTCTCATATTTCCCACATTAAAATAATATAAAATGCATGATTTCTTCATGCATACATACCCAATGTCACTGAAATGAGGAAGTGATCATCTGACAGTTGCGGCTCCGTTGCTCCAAGCAGGTGGACTAAGTTAAGTGAGACTCTTGCCGGGACTAACGGAGGATTAGCGGGTGATTAGCAGGACTAGCTTCACACTTACAATGGCGGGATATTCCTGGATTAGAGGAACTCCTTGGACGAGGATCAGCCGGCAACACAACACGGTGGAGGTCTGTTTGCTCTTTATATAACTTGTACAGTAACTTGACTTTAACTGTGACTTTAACTGTGACTGTAACTATGACAGAGTCTGGGGCGAGTCTCTAACTGCAGGGCGGCTTGTAAGCTAACCTCAGAGTCACCGGCTGAAGAAGACTGGAGAGACATCTTGAGGAAGCGCTGCTTGTCTGACCCCAGGTTGGCTTACATTGACCGGGACTTGAACAGGTTCTGGTGGAGGGCCGCACAGCCCGGGGTGGTACACCGGTGTCAGGAGACCAGCAGTACAAGCAACACTACAAGCAGTACAAGCAGCGGTCGGGCCAACGAAGAACAACTGGACAAAGTCTTCAAGATGCTCTCACACTGTGTAACTTACAATCGCATTATAATAATACGATCCTTGTCTAATTATTCATTAATTTCAGCTGCCAAAGTTATTCCTCCAAGTAAACGATTACTCACTGTATCATCCGGAGTTGGTTTTTATCAATAATATTCGCGGAACGAGGACCGTGTAAGTATCAATCAAACAAACAATATGTTCAATTTTAACACTAATTATTTATTGTTTGTAGTGGAATTTACCATTATGTTAAACAAGTAGCTTTGCTGCGGACGGTCGGACATCTTAAGTTCGCTTACGTCAGATTCGAAATCCTCAAAATAACCAAGAGGCCGGAAGATTCGGCAGTTATTGTGCGATGGCGCATTCGAGGCATATCAGGCTTGAAGGCCATGTTTATGTTCTGGAAGATCAAACTGTGGAATATGAAAGATGCCTTCGAACAGCAAGAGACGTAAGTCAAACTAACTAAAACAATGTCACATTCAAATATAGAACAAAATATTATTTAATTAATAAGTGTTGCCATTTTTTTGTAATGAATAAATTATTATTCCGCAGATGGTACGACGGACTATCAACTTTTTATGTCGGCTCCGATGGATTGATTCACACTCACGTCGCCGATAAGGTAACAAAATTACAATCATTATTAATTGAAGCTGATTTAACGTGGTTTATATTTAAGATGATGCCCGATGAAGACAATGCAATCGTAGACTCCAAATCCCCATTAGCTGCCAAGTTGGCTCTCTTCGTAGGATTCGTGCCCCGCCCGGAGTTACTCGGCAGCTGTTCTTTTCTCTACACCAACGAGAATAATCAACCGCTTAAAGATTAGATAATTTTAATTTATTATTAATTACGAGAAGCAGTTATTTAGATTGAATCGGTGCACCCGTTGATGAATCAACGATTTTATTTAATCGAATATGCTTTTTCGAGAATGTTTGTAAATAGAATTAATAAATGAACATTATAAATTATGTGTTTTTTCATTAATGACTCGTCTCTAAATAATTGACATAATATGGGCCACCGAAATGTTTACAATAGTTAAATATAAAATAAACAATAAAAATTGGACCAATGGAAGCAGTTACCGTCAATAAGAATGCCAGACAACTGCAAATATAAATAACAAGATGGCGGAACAAGCAGACGAGTCTCAGTGAGACAAATTCGACATAAAAGTGTAGGTACATACACTACACATTATTATTTTTTGGTTGACCAATCACATCTATTCGATAGGCCATACAACTGGATGTATAAATATCAAGATGACGGACCAAGCAGACGAGTCTGAGTGAGACAATTGGTATTCCTTAATAACCTAAATTTAGCATAAAAGTGTATACACATTATAAATATTTTTATGGTTGACCTATTAATCTATGTATTTTTATGAATGCATTATTGTTTAATTCTTATGTTTGTAGAGTAAATGCAATACCACAAAAATATCAGCAGGCTATACAACTGCATATATGAATATTTGAGTGAGCTTACAGTAAATATTACTTAATACCCCAAATTTGACACCAAAGTGAATAAATACAATTTAATTTCAACTGTATTATTAGTTGACCAATCACGTCCATTTGCGGTATATATAGTCATACATATGAATTCTTCTAAATGCATTTTTTTTATGTTTATATAGTAAATACAATATCACCGATATATTAATAGGCCATACAACTGGATGTATAAATATCAAGTAGACGAGTGATTTGGTCAATTGTCCGGCCTTTTAATATTGGTTGTCGATAATCCATATTTTATTTAATTTGTATTGAATGAAAAGCCATATTAGTTTTCAACACATTGTTTTTATTATTATCATTAATTTATTAACATAATAAACGGAATCTGAATAATTCACACCAGACGAGAGAGAGAGAGAGATTATTACACTTAAAAACTATTATATTTATTATTTAATGTGGTTGAAAGTGTTACAATTTGAGGGGAATTGTGACCTTATTGCAGCATCTAAATGTTCTAAAAGATATATCATATAATACTTCAATATTCTCACAATAGTGAAAAGAAAGTACACGGTAGTACACTCGAGGACTCGTGACGGCCGCCGTCGGATTAAACACTAAAAGAAATCAGTTTTGCGTGACCCGATAAAACTTCAATAATCAAAACTTACACTTAAACGTAACCTATGAATTTAATCAGGGGAAAAGTGGCCACGAGCGTAACCTTTACAACCTCCGTTCTGATGTTGCTACTTTTACTACATTTTGTCATTATCCTAATGCGTTCGCTTCCGTGACGCTCGCATATTTTCACTATAATCCTAAACACGTACAAAATAAAATGATGGAAATTAAAACCAGGAGTTTGCGGGACTTATATTATATAGTAAGCGGGGCTCGATTAGTATTGCCACAGCCAGTCGTTTGGTTTCCTTCGTTTAAATCCTGAGTCCATATTCCCTCCGTCCCTGTTGTGGAAGTTGCCGACGCCCTGATAATTATAAAAAAATAATCAATACGTTGTGTTTGTGATTTTCGGTGCATTATTGTATTTACCCAGTTGTTGTTGCCGTATTGAGTGGGTCCGCCGCCGCCGCCGAATCCGCCACCTTGTCGCGGGGCTCCTCTGAATTGTGGTCCGTTGTTGTCCCACACGTTGCCGCAGAAGCCTCCTCCCCCCATCATGGGCCTGTTCATATTGCCGCCGCCATTATTTCGGCCACCGTTCCATCCGCTTCCGTTGGGACCGCCGCCTCCTCCTCCGCCCGTCCGCTTAAATCCGGCTTTCTTAACCATCACTTTAGCCTTGTTGTCCTAAAATCATCATAATTATTTTATTAAAAAATAGTTTTATATGAAAATGTATGGGAATATAGTTCTTAAAGTATGGAGAATAAGTATTAAAATTATGCATGCTTTTAAGACTTTATGGAATTGAGTTGAAACCAATGTTGTCCCATACTTAAAAATTGGAATATTTTTTAAAAGATGTATGGGAAAATAGTCCTTATTATATTGTGGTACAAATATTAAAATTGTGTGTGCTTTTAAGACTTTATGGAACTAAGCAATGTTGGTATGAAATGTATGAGAAAGAAGCGAGTGTTCCATATTTAAAATTCTAAATAATATCATTAATTATTAAAAATTTATGGGAAAATAGTCCTTACTGTATTGTAGTACAAGTATTAAAATTATGCATGTTTTTAAGACTTTATGGAACTAAGCAACGTTGGTATGAAATGTATGAGAAAGAAGCGAGTGTTCTATATTTAAAAATTGAAATAATATCATTAATTTTTTAAATACGTATGGGAAAATAGTCCTTAATATATTGTGGTATAAGTATTAAAATTGTGCATGCTTTTAAGACGTTATGGAACTAAGCAATGTTGGAGAATGAAGCGACTGTTCCATATTTAAAATAATATAATAAATTATTAATACGTATGGGAATTTTCCCACTATTTAGTTCTTAATACATTGTGATACAAGTATTAAAATTGTGCACGCTTTTAAGACTTTATGGAATTGAGCAATGTATGAGAACAAAGTGAGTGTTCCATATTTAAAAATCTAAATAATATGTCAAGCTTCAGACAAGCACAGAGGCAAATTAACTAAGTGTGACATTTGCTCTACACATTTATAGTTTACCTTAGGAGTTTGTTGAATTGGCCTCGTCCTCTTTTGTTTTCCGGGGTTGGGTGTTCTCTGATCCTCTTTCTTCTGCAGCACGACTTCGACATTGTTTATTAAGAGTGAACCGTTTAATGACAAGGCTTTCTTCATGCCATCTTCGTCTTCGAAATTAATGAAAGCTGTAATTTAAATATGTTATTATAATCACGCTCGCTCATCGATAATATTGTCGTGTGTATTTTAAACGAACCAGTAGGTCTGGCGGGAATTTTGACGATATCCTTGATGA
Organism: Agraylea sexmaculata; assembly: GCA_022606485.1. Classification (NCBI taxonomy): domain Eukaryota; kingdom Metazoa; phylum Arthropoda; class Insecta; order Trichoptera; family Hydroptilidae; genus Agraylea; species Agraylea sexmaculata. The sequence continues at coordinate 85,714 of JAGTTH010004058.1, read as the reverse complement.
CTCCACAAGGCGAGAGTAATTCATTGAGACAAGTTTTGCTGATGTTGTAGGGGAGGTTGCTAGCTACTACAGTGAATGGTCCGCCTTTTAATACTTCCACTTCGAGGGGTTGTCCTTCGTAATCTGTATTTCTCTCGGCGAGCGCCTACAAATATTTTTAATAAGTCAACCAGTTCATTATGTGGAAATTAATTATTTCCAATATATGTGGTTTTTTGAGGTGAAGCGTTACTGCCGATAAGAATAATATGCATATGGCGGACCAAGCAGATAAGACCGAGATGATTGAAGCCTCTGTTAAACTCAACTGCTCGGTCTGCTGCCCTAATATTTATCATCCATTTGCCGGGCCTTCTAATATCGGTGGTGCTGGATAATTTAATACTAGAGACGTCTTATGTGTGCGAGATTAGTGGAAAGGGAAGACCAAAGAAGACATGGTGCTGCTCTGGAGAAGAGAGCAGTTAAGAGCACCGAGAATAAAAAAAAATGTATAAATCTAAAGGAATCCAACTCCGAAATGGAGTAGTGCGTCACTGTATATATTGTATAATATTCTTCAAAGCATTTTCTATAAGAAAGGTTGATTTCAAGGCCTTGTAAAGGACAATAATAGATTTAGATCTACTTCAGCATCCAAGTCTAGATAATTATTTGAGCTCAGTAGTGTATTTGGGAGCTTCGATTCAGAATGTTTCATTTGTTAAATGATATTTCAATGGAACTGATATGAAATATAGTAGAAAATGTACAATTTAATGGATGTTTTGTTATCAATTACAACAATAAGATGTAATACCTTCTCGGCAGCCTCGATGGTCTCGAAGTTGACATAGGCTGACAGAGTGGGGAAGTCAGTGTCGAAGTCTACTGTGATGCCGCCTCGCCTTCAAGTACAGTAATAGTAATAGTTATAGTTACAGTCATAGTAATAGTTATTCAAGGCACTCACTTGATGTACGCGATCTGTCCATGCTTGCCGAACCTGGCGGCCAACTCGTCGTTCAGTGTGAAGAAAGCACTGCAAGGAATATTAGTGACGATAACAGTCTTGCCGCTCGGGTGCTGCTTCTTGTCACCCGTCACTGTTTCTCCATCAGCGCTGCTTCCTGCTGCTGTTCCTGTTCCTGCCTCAGCTGCTCCAGCGCCCCCCTGCCCCTGCCCCTGCCCCTCCCCCTCACCCTCTCCTTGCCCCTCTCCCCCTGCTGCAGCCACAAGCCCCGCCCCATTACTGCTCGGCTCCTCCTCCATCCACAGCGGCTCAACCTTGACCTCAGTCTTCACAGCAATGTTCTCTCCGTCAGTGGCCATGACTACTCTGAAACTAATAGTCAGTGTCACAGTGTCACAGTGTCACGGTGTCACAGTGTCACTAAAGTACAGCGCAATACCAGCAATAGTCTGAAGCAGGACTACGACAGGACGGAACACCGCAACAGCCTCGTGCAGGTTACACACTAACACCGGTGTTGCCAGTTCACTCACCAACCAACACACGCTAAACACAATGACAACACTAAACAAATTTGTTTATCCATTTATGATTTTATCCACGGTGTATATTTTAAATAACATCGTTTTAAAAAAAAAAATTTACTTTTCCCTATCAATTTTTCGTCCGTTTATCATACGACATATTCAAGATTTGTATAAAGTTGCGTTTATAATAAATTTCAATATGATTAATATTCAAAAAATACTTCTACTTCATATTTAAAATAGTTTTGGCATTTTTATAAAGTTGTTGTTGTTTTTTTTTGGGCGATGGAATGTTCAAGTGTTGCGATAAAATAAAAATTTCAAATAGAAAACTTCAATGTTTGTTTAAGATATATGCGATTGCAAAAGAGTATTTCACAACTTGAGCAGCTTTCTAAGCATGACTGAAGTGAATAGCTTTGCCATTTTGACAAGTGCCGTCAGCTGATGCATTTACAAGTTGCATTTCAAAATTGATCTATTACGAATATAAAAGCATGCAGAGAAGAGCTGTAACCTTCATCGCGACATTTTTATCCAAAAACAAACCAGCATTTGTAAGCAATCTTCATATCCAATCTATATCTTAAATCATTCAACACTTTACTATTCCAGGTCTGTTTCTCAACAACCGCTTTAAAAAATCAACAAGCGGCGAATGAAGATGAAAGGAAACGACAAATTATGGGAAAAGGTTTGCCCAAAAAGAAACCTTTGAATGGAGTCAAACAAATTCTAATGGTGGCGTCTGGTAAAGGCGGTGTTGGGAAAACTACTACTGCAGGTTTGATATTTTACTTATTCAAATTAAATTGGATACAATATTTTGTAAATGTTATTAGTTAACTTGGCATGCGCAATGAAGATTGTGCAACCGGAAAAAGAGATTGGTCTCCTCGATGCGGATGTATTCGGACCTTCGGTCCCCCTCATGATGAACATTAACGGGGAACCGATGTTAAATAATGATCATTTAATGGAACCACTACTGAACTATGGAGTGAAATGGTATGATTTATAATTTATTTATGTTGTAGTTTTTTTTTTTGTAAATTGTATAGTTTTTAGTATGTCAATGGGATTGTTGGTGTCCGGAGAAGGAGCCGTAGTATGGAGAGGCTTAATGGTGATGCAAGCTTTAGAACGACTCACTCGGCAAGTAGCATGGGCTCCGTTAGACTGTCTCGTTATTGATACCCCGCCCGGTACTGGAGACACTCACCTCTCCCTCTCACAAAACCTTCCGATCACTGGAGCTATTTTAGTCACAACGCCTCAGACGGCTTCACTGCAAGTTGCAAGACGAGGTGCGACAATGTTGGAGAAACTTAATGTACCGATTGTAGGAATTGTAGAGAACATGTCCCATGCCATATGCGATCACTGTGGTGAAATCAATCACATATTCGGCAATGATACAGAGAATCTCGCCCGGCAGCTAGATGTTCCCGTATTGGAAAGCTTCGAGTTGAACCGGGCCGTGTCTGACTCCACCGCTTCTGGAAAGCCAGTTGTTCTCTCGGAACCGGACAGTGTATATGCCAAACATTACCGTAACTTGGCTGTTAAAGTCTATGAATATCTCGAGAGGGTAGAGAAGAATGATTCTTCTTAATGTATGTGTTTTAATTTACATATCCAACGTGCTATGAGAAGAAACATCATTCCAAAAACACGTTAATTTCTCAAACCCTTCTTCAGATTTGTAAAGGCTGTGTACCTTCAATTTTTATAATATGACTGAAGCACAATTTTTCATATTATATTAGTAAATATCAATGTTTTATTTAAATAAATATTATTATTCAAGCCAAATGTTGTTTTTTTTTTCATCTTGTGCTTGTTCGTGCTTATATGGTATTAGATTGTAAGAAATTATGAAGAAAAGCGAATTGTATATCTAAGCGCATCTGTTTTATATTATTTGCAAAATGTGTTTCAATTAGGTATAATTTGTGGTATTTCAGCGCATAAAATAAAAAGTTTTAATTGTTTTGCGCTAATGAATAAATTTATAAATATCGTCCAAAGTATGGTAACACTTAATCTGTTACTTCAATCTGACAGTTCTTCAGGCGAGAAATTATTATAGATCAATGGAATCTATTGAGATTGTACATATTAAACAAGAATCGAAAGATTTGGATGATGAAGAAAACCATGTACAAGAACAATTTATTAAGATTGAACATATTAAAGTAGAGTCTGAAGATTTGGATTATGAAGAGAACAATATATACCACAAATCTATTCACACAGAAGATGTTACAGTGAAATCAGAAGACTTGGATGATGATGATCCAAATAAATACGATGATTATATTGATACTAAAAATTTAAAGGTAGAGTTTGAAGATCCGGATAGCGAAGGTCAAAGTAAGGAAGAACACCATAACTTTCATTTACAAGACCACAGTGATGAGACAGATGATTCCGATTCCAATTTGGATAGTTTACAAAAACCTTCAATTAGTTGCGATCAGTGTGACTACAAATGCAGAGACAAGAACAAACTATATCGTCACAAAAAAACACACCCAGAAGAAAAAGTGCATTCATGTGATCAGTGTGATTACAGAACAGCATATGCCACACATTTGAAGGAACATAAATATAAGCACACGGGTGAAAAACCTTTCAGTTGTGACACTTGCGACTTCAAATGTTCGACACCTGGAGGATTACGAAATCACAAATCAACTCACATCGGAATCAAACCATTCGGCTGCGATCAGTGTAATTATAAATGCAGAGAAAAAAGGCAATTATTATCTCACATGATGGTACACACTGGAGAAAAACCATATACGTGTGATCAGTGTGATTACAGAACAGCCAGTACTTCCCATTTAAAAGAACATAAATACACTCATACGGGTGAAAAACCTTTTAGTTGTGACACTTGTGATTTCAAGTGTTCGACACCTGGAGGTTTACGAAATCACAAATCAACTCACGTCGGAATCAAACCATTCAGCTGCGATCAGTGCGATTATAAATGCAGAGAAAAAAGAAAATTATTATCTCATATAAGGGTACACACTGGAGAAAAACCATATGCATGTGATGAGTGTGATTATAAGTGTAGAGAGAAAAGCACACTAAATCGTCACAAAAAAGTACACACTGGGAAAAAACCATATTCATGCGATCAATGCGATTACCGAACAGCCAACACTTGCCATTTAAAGGAGCACAAATACACGCATACGGGTGAAAAGCCCTACGGTTGTGATAAATGCGAATACAAGTGTTCAACGCCTGGAAGTTTACGAACACACATATTAATCCACGAGGGAATCAAACCGTTCAGCTGCGATTTTTGTGATTACAAGTGCAGAGAAAAAGGCAACCTAAATCGTCACATAATGACACACACCGGAGAAAAAACAATCAGCTGCGATCAGTGCGATTATAAATGCAGAGACAACTTCACTCTAAAATCTCACAAATTAATACACACCGGAGAAAAACCATTCAGCTGCGATCAGTGCGATTATCAAACGACCAATGCTTCCCATTTAAAAGTACACAAATATACTCACAGTGGTGAAAAACCATACGCCTGTAATAAATGTGACTTGAAGTTTACGACGCCTGGGAGTTTACGAAATCACGAATTAATTCACGACGGAATCAAACCATTCAGCTGCGATCTGTGTGATTATAAATGCAGAGAAAAAGGCAACTTAAACCGCCATATGAGAATACACACAGGAGATAAACCATTCAGCTGTAATCAGTGCGATTATAAATGTAGAGAGAAAAAAAACCTAACTCTACATACAAGAATACACACCGGTGAAAAACCATTCAGCTGCGATCAGTGTGATTATAAATGCACACAAAAAAATAGTCTAAACTCTCATATAAGGAAACACAACGAAGATAATAAATAAATAAAATGTGAATGAATTCATACACAATATATTAATTATTATTGATACATAATATATTAGTTAATATATTGTATAATTTTAGAGCTATTACAGCCGATAAGAATGCCAGACAACTGGACTTATAAATTATTTTTACCGCTGACCAATCATGTCTATTCGCGGTGTGGAAAATTACACGTATGAATTTTTATAAATGCACTATTACTTAATTCTAATGTTTATAGGGCAAATTCGATATCACCAATATATTAGCAATATATATGTATATTATACAGTTGGATGTATAAATATCAAGATGGCAGACCAAGCAGATGAGTTTGAGTGAGTTTCATCTTGATATTTATCATCCTCTTGTCGGGCCTTCTAAAATAAGTGGTGTTCATTTTTCTTATAAAAAAGCTGTATCACAATGCAGAAAATTAGTAATAAAATATTCAAAAATATTTTCAACAACTTTAATTTATTAATTGAAGACCTTAATAGAATCCATTTTTTATTTTTATTCAATCAGCTGTTAAACACAATATGGATGTTTTCTTTAAATATAACCGATAATGTGAAAAATATCAGTATATACGATTAAAATAATTTTTGGACTTGTATGTGTATTTTTTATTATCTTGCAAGTAATGTTACAGTTATTATAAAAAGTATTAATTAATTATACACAAGAACGACATTTAAAAATATACATATTTTCTCAAATGTGTGGATGTATAAGATTACAAAAGCCGCATTCTTCTTCTAATACTAATGAATCATTTAAATCCAAACGAATTGAATTAAAGTCCAAAGTATGGTACAAATTGATGATTTTATTAAAAATGTTCATTATACTCTAGATTTTCGTTCACTACAAATAAATGAATTAAATATATTTAAAATACAAATAAATGACTTTTGTTTAAGTATGCGTGCTTAAAGCAAATTTATTATTGCATATAGTGTGGAAATACATTGTTCCCGATCATCGTGATTTAATAGTAACAGCATCTATTTTACTTTATTTGTCATACATTTATATTGAATTATTTGCGCATATTCTTCTGCAGGTTTTACATCGTCAAATAAATTATATTTCCATTAGTTTTTTATGGAGTAAATACTTTATCGCTAGTATGTTTAATTTTAACATGATGATTTAGGGTAGTTTTTTGTCTGCAACTATAATCACACTGATTACAGCTAAATGGTTTTTCTCCGGTGTGTTTCCTTACGTGACATATCAGGATGCTTTGCTTTGTACATTTATAATCACAATGATCACAGCTAAATGGTTTTTCTCCCGTGTGTGTCTTCATGTGACGAGATAGCATGCCTATCTTTCTGCACTTATAATCACACTGATCGCAGCTGAACGGCTTTTCTCCCGTGTGTGTCCTCATGTGAGTTATTACGTCGTTTTTGAGTCTGCTCTTATAATCACATTGATCGCAGCTGAATGGTTTTTCTCCAGTGTGTGTCATCAGGTGAGCTTTCAGATGGCTTTGATCTCTGAACTTAAAACCACACTGATCGCAGCTGAATGGTTTTTCTTTGGTGTGTGTCCTTATATGACGATCCAGGTTTCTTTTCTTTGTGGACTTATAATTACACTGATTGCAGTGGATTGGTATTTCATCGGTGTGTGTCTTAATATGAGATATAAGGTTACTTTTGTATCTGCTTTTATAATTGCAATAATCACAGCTGAATGCTTTTTCCCCTGTGTTTAGACTGATATGATATTTTATATTGTCTTTATCACTGCTTAGTGATTTTTCTCCAGTGTGTGTCCTCATGTGAGATATTAGGTTACTTTTGTACCCGCTTCTATAATTACACTGATCACAGGCGTGTTTTTGTAAACTATTCAAATGAGTGCCCAAGTCACCTTCATCCTTTTCGTCACTCTTTGAATTTCGTAAAATTGTTTCTTCATCATTCGAATCTGGATACTCTAGTTTAATTTCTTCAATATCAATAGAATTTTCGTTTATGTTTTGGTCTTCATCATCCAAATCATCAGTTTCTACTTTAATATCTTTACTCTCAATGTAGTCTTCATTTATATTTTTATCTTCATCATCCGATTCTTCATATTCTAGTTTAACATCTTCAATATCAATAGAGTCCATCGCTCGTGTAACCGTTATTTTTACGTCAATAATATATTGACAGCTACACTTATAATGTTTACACACTCTTATTTTTTTATAAATACATACATATACATAGAAAAAAATAAAAGAACAGAAATTGTGATAATTTAAAGTATCTATTGCAGCATAAATTACATGCGCAAATTAGATTAAAAAAATAGTTTCTGTATTTATAAATACATATTATCCAACGTATGACAACACTCAATCTGACACTTGACACTTAAAATGTAACATTATTATAGAGCAATGGACTTTATCAAGATTGCAGACATAAAACTAGAGTCTAAGGATTCCGATGGTGAAGATAACAATTTATTCGAGGACTTGATTGAGTTTGAGGATTGTAAACTTGAGTCAAAAGATTCGGATGATGAAGATAACAATATAATATACGAGGACTCTACTGATATTGAAGATATTAAACTATAAAATGAAGTGTAGCGCCATCTGGACAGCGCAGATATGTATTTATGCACTTCCAGCTGGCCGCTAACAGTTACCGCGAACAGCTACCATCTCGCGTCCTTCCACTTGTCTCTGGTGTCACGAGCCTCGGACGGGGGAGCATGCCACTGACAGGCGCCCCTCCTTTGTATACTTCCTCCAACTAAACACACACTGGCCAGACTCTCATCTTTCATTTCAACACTCACTCCTGCACTGATACATCGGACCCACAATCATGGGGGCAACTACCCGTTCCCCATAGAAGATTCGGACTATGAAGACAATACTGAGAAAGTCAAGCTTAAATTTAATTTAAAAATCCGCAACAATTGTGATTCCAACTATTAGGACAGTATACAAAAGCACAAGTAAATTAATGCTGGAACCAAAGAATTTAGATGTGATTTTTGTGATTATAAGAGCAAAATAAAAAGCAACATAAATCGTCACATGAAGATACATACCGGAGTAAAACCATTCAGCTGTGATCAATGTGATTATAAATGCAGAGTCAAAGAAACTCTAAGTCGACAAAGACACACTGTAAAAAAAACATTCGTCTGTATTAAGTGTGATTATATGTGTAAAATTAAAACCAAATTAAATAAACACATAAGGTCACACACCGGAGAAAAACTATTCAGCTGTGATCAGTGTGATTGTAAGTGCAGAAATAGAGATGCTCTAAACCGTCATAAAAAAACACACAGTGGGATAAAACCACATTTGTGTGATGAACGTGATTACAAAACTGCTAGTTTATACCAATTAAAACAACATAAATATACTCATACGGGTGCATAACTTTTCAGTTGTGACACTTGCGACTTCAAGTGTTCGACATCTGGAAGTTTACGAAATCACAAATTAATTCATGCTGGAATCAAACAATTCAGCTGTGATTATTGTGATTATGAGTGCAGAGACAACTTCACCCTAAAATCTCACTTAAAAATACACACTCCATTGTAAAAACCATTCAACTGTAATTATTGTGGTTTAAAGTGTACATTAAAAAATAAACTAACATCTCATATAATGGCACACACTGGGGAAAAACCATAATAATGTACACGTATCAAGGTTCAGTAGCTTAAAAATTGTTCATGTCTAAACTCTTTTGTTTAAATAAAACCTGTGAAATCAGTTTTTTAAATTATTTTTTTTCACTGTTACAATCAAGAATATTTCCTCCGGTAAAGCTAGGAAAATGCAGACATTTCTTCGGTATATTCTGTATTTTCAAATCTCTAAATCAGTAAATTGAATCTTTATCACCTTCCCATATAATAATATTATGGAAGCGTTTTTTTAATAAATAAATAACGATGAGTATTTATGTATACAGGATGATATTTGCACATGGCAATGAACTGTCAGTGTACCGTCCAAAAGTTTGCGGTTGTCTGTCAGTTGTGGTGTTCCTGGACCAGTACACTATTATATTACACTGTATCACACTAACACTAGTATCACCGGATTAGACCACGCCCACCAGGTTCAGGATGGAGCCGAGGACCGGGACCAGGACTGAGTGTTGATAGCGAGGACAGCGATAGTCATGGCGTTGAACGGGTTCACTGAAGGATTATCACAAGAACAAGCCCAACCCCTTCAACCAGTGCCCCCCGTGCTCATGAAGAGATCTGTCAGGGTCTGTAGTGTCTTGAATACTAATTCACAGTATACAGATATTTCATTGAGTTTGTCATCTGTTTAGCCTGAAAACGTCGCCCCTGCCGCTGAAAAACCGACCATGGCCGATCTCAGCAGCTTGACCAGTCTGGAGGAAGTCTTGGAGAAGCAATGGGAGATGGGAGCTCAGTATTTCATGGAACAAGCACAGCACTTTGACAGTGAGTTGTCTCTTCGATCGGTAGTAAGCCAATAATTCCATCTTATCGATCATTTCAGTTGCATCATTACTTTCCTGCCTCCACAAGTTGAAGAGGGAAAATGTCGAACTGGAAGACAAACTGGAGTACATGTTGCGAAGGAGAAATAATCTATTGGCTGTGAATGCTCGTCTTGTAGCACCTTTGGGTAATTTACTCACAATTAACCCTTAAGACTTGTAATGCATAATGTAATTCAATTTCAGGTGGGTACCCTCTCAAAAATGAATATCAACCGCCGTCGTCTTCATCGTCCAATCCTCCCGAACAACAATCGTCTCACCAGTCTTGAAGATGTAACAAATAATCTCGAGGGAGACTCATTGTGATGTATTTATAGTTTTTCTTGCTCTGGACGCCGGGCCAACAATACTAAGATTAAGGTGCTCTTCTTGGAATAAATCCGAAGACTGATCCGGGAGTCTCAAGAGCCGGCGTCCACATATTGACATTACCGATATTGTGACGGTTTTATTATTATATGAGGTTACCGACCGATGACAATTGTCTTTATATCGAAATGTTTGATGTTGTGTGGTTAGTGTAATTATACTATAAACGAGACCCTCATTATAAAATAATAGGGCTCGGGTTTACGGTTTAGCATGGCATATCATCATTATTGCAAGAGAGAATCGACGTAGTTCAGTATTTTTTTCATGTTTATGTGCCAAAGAGTTAATTTCATATTGTATATAATTAACATTCATTTTGCATATTGATAACTAATTCAGGCATTCAAAATCAAAAGCTCCCAAATCCAGTTCGAATCAAATTGAGTAAATGTTATTTACGTATTCAAAATTAAATTACGATATTTTAATAATCAAATATTACAATTCACCACTTAATATAAAATAATAAAAAACTGGATTTGGGGGGATTTCACTTTGAATGTCTCAATTATTAGTGCAGACAAACTGAGTTCCCGTTCTACTGTAAGTTATAATTGTTGAAATTTATATTGTAAGTGCTTTTCTTTCTCTTCAACTTCGAATAAAATTTGACTTGTTTTAGATTTTTCAAATAATCATTTCTAATGTGCCTTCGATGTATAGTTAGTGACTTTTTTAAACTTTGTATATTGAATTAATAATATAATAAAACATAAGTTATAATATATGTCTTTTACTGTACAAAAAACCTGAGACAATCAGAACAACCAAAATATTTGGAACAAGTCTTTGTTTATGTTTGTAGAGCAAATGTCAAACACTTATACTCAGAAGCCAGATTACTCACAAAAGGCCTTGATTAGTCACACCTCAAGTGTCAATTTTTAGACAGTGGACGTAAATGTTCACACAGCAAGCCTATTATCATATTGAGTAGAGATAAATATAAGTTTTCACCCTTTCCATTTCATGGAAAAATATTTTAATAATTGAGTTAAATATTATTACTTTAAGTATATGGGGATTGATAAAAGGTATTCGATGGTTGTTTTTTGTAGTCTTTTTATCAGTTATTTATATTTACATGACGTGTCACAAGATACTGGCAACATTCTTTATCTGTCACCGGCTCGTGAATTGATAGGTTGTTTAAATTTCACTATATTTAATCATTTTTCTACGAATATTAAAGATAAACTATTTTTTTTAACTGAAATTAAACGTTTTCAACTAACCGACCATCACCTTACGCATCTCTCATGGTATTTATGAGAGGTTATTTCTTTAAATAGTTTCTTTGTTGATAAGCGTATCAGGCATTTATCTTTTTTATTACATTTGGTGGAATAATTACGTTTTATCATATTAGATTGTGAATATGACTGTAGAAGAAAACAACCCCGCCGTGGAAGGAGAGTCAGCTCAAAGTAAGAAGGCCGCAAAGAAAGCGGCGAAAGAAGCAGAAAAAAAGTTGAAAAAGGCTGAGCACAAAGTAAGACATCAAGTTTAATCATATAAAAGAATGTTTTTTATAATTATTGTTATTTTTAATAGGCTTCAACACAACCGGCCGGAGTTGAACCTTCAGCTGATGAGGGAGAGGATTGTTCTATTGGTAAATACGGTATCACCAAATTGATCCAATCGACTGGTGAAAACAGAAGTAGGGTTTATACCGAAGTCAAAGATCTGAATACGGGATTGGATGGAAAAACCGTTTGGTTGAGAGGTGATTTTTAATTAAATTATTGTTAATCTATGCGGTTTCATGTTTGAATAAATTGCAGGAAGACTCCATACATCCAGGGCTAAAGGAAAACAATGCTTCGTCATAATCAGGCAACAGTCTTCCACCGTACAGTGTTTGGTTCATGTTTCTCCCGAGAATGGAGTCAGTAAGCAGATGGTCAAGTTTGCGGGAGGGTGAGATTTTTAAATTATTAATTATTAATGTTAGATTAATGTTATTAATATTAATGTTAATTAGATTATTAATGTTGTATTTATTTTTTTAGGATATCTAAAGAGTCTATTGTGGATGTAGAAGCTAAAATTGTGAAAGTGGCAACACCGATTGATTCTTGCACTCAGAAAAATGTCGAATTACATGCCATTCAATTCTTTTTAATCTCAGCGGCCAAGAACCAACTGCCGTTACTCCTCGAAGATGCGTCGAGGCCCGAAAAATCTGATGTAATGAGAGTTTGATAATTTTTATTGAACTGGATTTGACGATTGATTTTTTTAGGATCCAGAGGCTTTAAAGATTAGAGTGAATCAAGATACGAGGTTAGACAACCGAGTTCTTGATCTGAGGACTCCAGCAAATCAAGCGATCTTCCGTCTTGAAGCCGGAGTTTGCAAACTCTTCAGAGATATTCTCACCGAACAAGGGTTTTTGGAGATCCACACTCCGAAGATTATATCGGCCGCTTCCGAGGGAGGAGCCAACGTGTTCACCGTCAGTTATTTCAAAGGATCCGCATACTTGGCCCAGAGTCCTCAACTTTACAAACAGATGGCAATCGCCGCCGACTTTGATAAGGTATTTACCGTCGGCGCTGTATTCAGGGCCGAAGACTCAAACACCCATCGCCACTTAACCGAGTTTGTCGGTCTTGATTTGGAAATGGCATTCAAGTTTCACTATCACGAAGTGCTAGACACGATCGGAAACACTTTCACTGCGATATTTCGCGGCTTGAGAGACAATTATGCCGCCGAGATTGCCGCGGTGGGTCAGCAGTACAACGTGGAGCCTTTCAAGTTCTTGGACCCACCCTTAAGGTTGGAATTCCCACAAGCCATCGCCATGTTGAAAGAAGCCGGTAATATTATCGCACGCAAGTTTAAAAACTCATAATTAATATGTTTATTTAACAGGCGTGACCATTGGAGAAGAAGATGATCTTTCGACTCCCGATGAGAAGCTCTTGGGCCGTTTGGTGAAGGCAAAGTACGACACCGATTTCTACATGCTCGATAAATATCCATTAGCAGTGAGACCGTTTTACACAATGCCCGATCCTAAAGACAAGGTAATAATTAAAATCAATTAATAATGTTAATAACTAATATATTAATTTTAAAACAGATTGCATCAAACTCGTATGACATGTTCATGAGAGGTGAAGAGATATTATCCGGAGCTCAAAGGATCCACGATCCAGACTTCCTCACTGAAAGAGCTAAACATCATAATATTGGTATTTAAACATATTCAATATTGAAATTCAATGATTTTACAATAATATATTTTTTACGTCTCTAGATTTATCCAAAATTGCCGCTTATATTGATTCATTCCGTTTGGGATGTCCACCACACGCTGGTATGTATTTATACAACTTGTCAAAAAAAAATTTTACTTTCATCATATGCCAATATTAATTTACTATACAATTTGAATGCAATTTATTTCAGGTGGCGGAATTGGTATGGAGAGAGTTGTCATGTTGTATTTGGGCCTGGATAATATTCGGAAGACGAGCATGTTCCCTCGCGACCCGAAAAGGCTGACTCCTTAAAAATATTAGATATCATTTTTGTATTGAATTTTATAAATAAAAAAATGAGCATTTAAGAATAATAATATTATTTTATACACATTTATTATAATTTAGGAATGATATAATAATTATTTTTCCGAACGCATCATTGTGGGCCTGCACATTTTCGCAAAGTCACCCTTTGACTTTTTCTTCTTCTGTTTCACCTTCTTCTCTTCATAATCATTAGATTGATCGTCTATATCCTGATAACCGCTCATATTCGAGCCGGAAGCGCCTTCGTAATCGTTAAAATTTACCCGTGAAATGTCTGGAGGAACTTTGGGTGCGAACGGAGTGTGTGATTCTTCAGTCTCCCGATTTCGATCAGAGTACAAGAGATTCAGTGAAGGAGTTGGAAAGAAGGATGACTTTTGTTGTTGTTGGTTCGAAAGAGACGTATTGAAAGGGACGAAATCGGGGTTGATGTAAGACTTTTGATCGTAGCTGTGGTTCGATGCACTAGGTCAGAATTTCAAATCCTGTGAAATGAAATTTGATGATCAAAAAAATGACACAAATAACTCTTTATGAAATAAGCAATATTGTAACCTTTATAGCCTGCGGGAGATCGGGTAACTTCATGTCTCTGATCTGCTGCGGCAGGTTCATACTCTTCACCGCGGAGACGGCTCGTGCAGGCGCCGCAGATAAACCGGCCTCTTGTTTTTGAAGTTTATTCTGGTCCTCTATCCTGGCGAGAATGTCTGCCATGTTTGTTTGAAGAACCATTCCGCCCATGACTAATTCGCTGAGGATATGGTGGACACAGTCGGCGTGGAAAATGAGATCCAATTCGCATACATTCTCAAAGCATTTATCCAACGTTTCGACGAATACCTGAATCAAGTCTAAAATGCCCAGCTCGCTCTCCGATGAGTCAACACAGAATACAAAGTACAGAGTCGCATAGTGTCTATAAATTAATTTGTAGTCCGAGCCTCCGATCAAGCTACAATCAAATAACGCGTTAGGAAATAAACTTTGAACTCTTCTATTTGTTCTGTTTGTTTGCCTGACCTTCCCCCCTCGAGGAAGTTGCATACGTTGTCGTCTCTCTTGGACACGAGCTGATAAGTCTCCTTGATGATCTGCTGTTGCATATCTTCATTCTGATTGTTAAAAGTATGTAATAGTTATACTCATCGATTTGCTATTTATTGTTTACTCACATAGTATTCGTAGAACTTGGATAATCTAGGTTTGCCGTGGTTGTTGAACACTAAAATGGCTTTAATCATTTTCGCTTGGGATTAGTTTCAACTAAAACAACTAACAGATGTGTCTAGTAGACACTTCAATTGACATGAGTGACATATTCATTTGAAAGTTGCCATTATATAAATAATATATAAATTATGAAAATAAGAAAAATTCATTCATATTGGTGTTTTTTTTTCGTGATGTATTTCTTCTTTTAATTGTTCTTGTTGATTGTCTTGTATATAGTATATGTTATTCCAAACAAGAGCAAAAGCAATGTGGGTGTCGGTGAGCATGGCAACACTGTGAGGTCAGGACATTGTCAGTGTGTGGTGTGCCGTGTAGTGGTGCTTCCTTGTATGGCGCCACAGCCTTATGTACTGTTCTGTCACTAGTTACTGTTACATGACTACTAGTTATAGTTATAGTTATAGTCGTAGTTATAGTTATAGTCAAGTCAAGAGTGCCGGTGCCTAGTCCTGCTATGACTACGCCGTGACTAGCACCACCAGTGGCGCCTCGTTGGTAATTATCTTCATTCCATTGCAATTCTTATTTTGAAAATTCAAACATGAAACAATTGCATATTTGCAATGCCGTTTATTTTTTTTTTTTGTATATATTTCTATATTTAGTGTATTGCTCTTGCATATTATGACAACGCGCAACAAGTACCGAGTAATATAATATAATTATTACGACTAGTCATTCGTCCGATTCTGTTGTTTTGTAGACATAACCTAAAAGAACGCGAGCATGTATGTATGCATGCACGATGAATGGTGTTTTCCCGCATCGATCGTCGCGTTGAATGCGGGTTATTCCGATGAAGCATTCTATTTGCGTGTTCCGTGTTGTGTCCAGCAGGTCTGCGCATGCTCCGCTCTCGTATAAGCCCCGCCCACTCGCCGCCGCACTTATTTATACATGCACCTCCTCGCCGGTGCATGGATGACCGGCTTTTACTTGTGTAGGCGTATAATCTCCAATATTAGGTTGTCCCGTAAGTTATTGCACATTTTTTAATAATAATTAATTTTATTACATGCTAATTAGAACGTGCCATATTGTCTCAATTAGTCGCATATGAAATATCCCTTGTCTCTATTCACCCCAGACATTCATTAAAAAAAGTGTTTTCATTCTACAGTCGAATAGGGACATCAAAAGTATTTTTATTTATGTAAAATGTTACGAGATATATGTATTAGTTTGATATTTTATCTACAAGCATAAGAAACAAAGCGTAGTTATAATCGTTATATGTATTTTTTTATCGTTGTGCTCGTAAATGTAATCAATTTAAATTTATTGGCTCCAATTGGAACAACTTGATCTTCGACATTGGTTAATAAATCAGACCCTTGTTACTACGTGTATAGAAACGAACGATCGATCGAGTAATTAAACGGTAGATGCGATTAGTTATGGATTTATAGTGTGTTCGATAACAATATAACACACTCTTCAATTATAATATTATATTCATCAGCTAAATGTGTGGTTATGTTCAAGTAAACGATCGATGCGGGTAATTATTACTGCAAAAATTGTATATTTATAGCGTGAAATTAATACCAAAATCCCATAGATTATTTAATTGTATGGAATAAACGATGAATACGGGAAAATTATTTATCTTAAATGACACACACAACATCCTAAATTATATTTATAACGATAAAAGCGGGTAAATATTCCTAATAAACGTTCAATGTAGTCACATAATTCACAAATTATATTGCAAAACTGCATAGATGTATTCATTGTATGGAATAAAGGATAAATCCGAGTAAATGTGTCTAATAAATGACATATAACGATAAATGCGGGTAAACATGGCTTAAAAACGATAGATCGAGTAAAGTAGTTCAAATTATATACCAAAACTGCATAAAGGAATTAATTGTATAGAATAAACAATGAATACGGTAAAAATGATTAATTAAGAACTAAACACACAACATCCTTATAATATTTATAACAATAAAAGCGGGTAAATATTACTAATAAACGAAAGATCGAGTAAAGTAATTCAAATTCTATACCAAAACTGCACAAAGGAATTATTTGTATGGAATAAACGATGAATACGGTAAAAATTGTAATCACAAGCAAAACACGATGTGTGTTTTGCTTATCCTCGATTATATTTATAACGATAAATACGTGTTAATAATCCTTATAAACGATAGATCGAGTGAATTTGTTCAAATTCTATACGAAAACAGCATAAAGGAATTAATTGTATGGAATAAACGATGAATACGGTAAAAAATATTAATTTAGAACTAAACACGCAACATCCTTATTTATATTAATAACGATAAATGCGGGTAAATATTACTAATAAACGATAGATCGAATAAAGTACTTCAAATTCTGTACTAAAACTATATACAAAACGTAATTGTATGGAATAAACAATGAATGCGGGAAATTTATTAATCTATATTAAAACACACATCATCCTCAATTATATTTATAACGATAAATGTGGGTTAATATTTGTAATAAATGATAGATCGAGTAAAGTACTTGAAATTCTATACCAAAACTGCATAAAGGAATTAATTGTATGGAATAAACGATGAATACGGTAAAAAATATTAATTTAGAACTAAACACACAACATCCTTATTTATATTAATAACGATAAATGCGGGTAAATATTACTAATAAACGATAGATCGAATAAAGTACTTCAAATTCTGTACTAAAACTATATACAAAACGTAATTGTATGGAATAAACAATGAATGCGGGAAATTTATTAATCTATATTAAAACACACATCATCCTCAATTATATTTATAACGATAAATGTGGGTTAATATTTGTAATAAATGATAGATCGAGTAAAGTACTTGAAATTCTATACCAAAACTGCATAAAGGAATTAATTGTATGGAATAAACGATGAATACGGTAAAAATTATTAATTTAGAACTAAACACACAACATCCTTATTTATATTAATAACGATAAATGCGGGTAAATATTCCTAATAAACGATAGATCGAATAAAGTACTTGAAATTCTATACCAAAACTGCATAAAGGATGTATTGTATGGAATAAACGATGAATACGGTAAAAAATATTAATTTAGAACTAAACACACAACATCCTTATTTATATTAATAACGATAAATGCGGGTAAATATTCCTAATAAACGATAGATCGAATAAAGTACTTCAAATTCTGTACTAAAACTATATACAAAACGTAATTGTATGGAATAAACTATGAATGCGAGAAATTTATTAATCTATAATAAAACACACATCATCCTCGATTATATTTATAACGACAAATGCGGGTTAATAATCCTAATAAACGATAGATCGAATAAAGTAGTTCAAATTGTATATGAGATAGTGCAAAGTGTATAGATACATGCGTAATAATGGCAAGCGATAGTGACCCTTATAACACATGAGCATAGAGTCTATTATCAGTACAAGTGTAATTGTACTTGATTACAAGTACATAGATATTATTCAGGTGAAGTATCATGTCAATTGTGGCTATCTTTAAATTATGTATCAATGTGAAAATAGCGTAATGATGATAACGAACCGGTATCGGCTTGTAACTGGCGGATTGTACTGTCATTCCAATATTAGGTTGGCCACAAACATATGTCGCTTTATACTAATAACAATAAATAACCGCATTCATTACTACAAATATTATATGTATTCTATTATTCATATTAATTAATTATTCAATGCAGTTTTGTTATAGAATTTCAACTACTAGACTCGATCTATCGTTTATAAGCAAGGTTTACCCGCATTTATCGTTATAAATATAATTGAGGATAATGTGTTTTATTATAGATTAATAAAATTCCCGCATTCATTGTTTATTCCATACAATTACGTTTTGTATTTAGTTTTAGTACAGAATTTGAAGTACTTGTCTCGATCTAACGTTTATTAGGAATATTTACCCGCATTAATCGTTTATTCCATACAATTACGTTTTGTATTTAGTTTTAGTACAGAATTTGGACTAATTGACCTATTCTATTGGTTATTAGTAATATTTACCCGCATTTATCGTTATAAATATAATTGAAGATGATGTGTTTTATTATAGATTAATAAAATTCCCGCATTCATTGTTTATTCCATACAATTAATTCCTTTATGCTGTTTTCGTACAGAATTTGAAGTACTTTACTTGTTCTATCGATTATTAGCAATGTTTACCCGTATTTATCGTTATAAATATAATTGAGGATGTTGTGTGTTTTATTGTAGATTAGTAAATTTCCCGCATTCGTCGCTTATTCCATACAATTACGTTTTGTATTTAGTTTTAGTACAGAATTTTGACTAATTGACCTATTCTATTGGTTATTAGTAATATTTACCCGCATTTATCGTTATAAATATAATTGAGGATGATGTGTGTTTTATTACAGATAAATAATTTCCCCACCTTAATCGTTTATTCCATACAATTAATTCCTTTATGCTGTTTTCGTACAGAATTTGAAGTACTTTACTTGTTCTATCGATTATTAGCAATGTTTACCCGTATTTATCGTTATAAATATAATTGAGGATGTTGTGTGTTTTATTGTAGATTAGTAAATTTCCCGCATTCGTCGCTTATAGCATACAATTAATTCTTTTATGCAGTTTTATTATAGAATTTTAACTAATTGACTCGATATATAGTTTATTAGGAATATTTACCCGCATTTATCGTTATAAATATAATTAAGGATGCTGTTTGCTTAATTCTAGATTAATAATTTTCCCGCATTCATCGTTTATTCCATACAATTAATTCTTTTATTCAGTTTTGTTATAGAATTTGAACTAATTCACTCGATCTATCGTTTATAAGCAATAATTACCCGCATTTATCGCAATAAATATAATTAAGGATGCTATGTGTTTTATTATAGATTAATAATATTCCCGTATTCATCGTTTATTCCATACAATTAGCACTGCTTCACTCTATTTACCGTTTATTAGCAATGTTTACCTGCATCTATCGTTATAAATATTATGAAGTATGCCATGTGTTTAATTCTAGATTAATATTTAGATAAATTTTCCCGCATTGATCGTTTTATTATCAATATAATTTAATCAGAGCACAGATATTCATATGATTGATGATGATGATAATGTCGCCAAGGTGATTCCCGCAATGTAAATAAATAATTATATTTATGTTGTGTGCTCTAAACTTAGAAATATTGTCCGTTTCGACCTTAATTTTTTTTCTTTTCTTATTTTTTCATATATTTTTTTTTCATCTGGTGTACGTGTCGACAATTTCCGTCTTGTTTGCGCAGTTTTTTTCGACTATACTTAATAGAGCGCAACACTAATACTGTAATTATTATTATATTCAATCAATTAATAAATACAATTTATTATTTTATAATATACAATTTATTATATTATAATTTTTCAAAGGGACTTTTTTTAATCACTTACTATTTTTTCCTACAAAATAAAATATATATGTCTCTATTCACCCCATCGGATCGAAAAGTGAAAACAGCGTTTTTTTTTTTTTAAATCATTGCGCTTGGGGTGAATAGAGACGAGATAATTGTGACGAAAAAATGTGCATATGAGACTAATTGAGACATTGAGATTTTGCTATGTTCATGTAAATAAATATCCGTATGGTGTGAATAGAGACAGTATTTCAATAGTAGTGGCGAAAAAATGTGTATATGAGACTAATTGAGACATATCAACACTTATTTTTATAAAAAGTAGCTCTAAAAAAGTGGCAAAATGGCACTTTTGTGAAAAATTATATGTTAAAATAGTATAAATTAACCACTTTATAAATTGATTTCGTTATTCAACTACAATATTTATATTTTTGCTGAATGAATTATATTTTTTATGAAATTAATGATATTCTTTACATACTAAAATAAGATTAAATGATGTTATTAAACTGTTGTTTTGGAATGAAAATTTTTACTCTAAAAATATAATAGGGTGAAATATAGTATTTATTGTTTGGTATATCAAAAATACAATAAAAAAAATATCCTTCACTTTTTATATTATTATTTATTATCACATTCTTGGTGATTTTTTTCCAAATAAGATATACAAAAAATCGATATCTTACATAAATATTTCTACTAACAGAAAGTCGGGACAATATTTTACAGGAGTTGACAATAATACATTAATTCTTTGATTTTTTGTTGAGTTATCTTTCATTATTTCAATAAATAGAGTCCAAATCTAGTTGAAAAGAGCATAAATGTGGCATTTATTGCAATAATTGACGAAAAGTAGCTTTTATTCCAAAATTGGCAAAAATTTGCATTAAAAGGTAGCAAAATGGCATTTGGCGGACTCTAGTAATGTGTGACATTTTCTCTACGAACATAGAGGACAATTTCAATTTTCATATAGGTAAATAAATATATCCGTATGGGGTAAAAAAGAGACATATTTTGTATGAAATGCAAATCAGCCAATTAAACATAATAGTAGTAAGTGATAAATATTTTGACTCACGGTTTATTCTTCCCGACAGCTCATTTAATAAAACACTTAATATTTTCACTAACAGCACATTTTTTTATTGAGAAATGGTTTAGTAATTTAAATAAATAAAAACACAGCGGTTTATATAAAATATTGCAACGGCGAAAACAATTAATCATCATTGGCATTTGTTTTCATTTGTATATTCCGTATTCAAATTTAATAATTAAATAAAATATATATTTTTTTATCACGTAATGCTTATAATAATTAAAAGTAATGTTTGACGGTGCGTAAAATCGACTGATTGAATGACTGTTTTTTGTATGTGCGATATAAAAAAATAAAAATATGGCCGACTCGGCAAATTAATCTGTATAAATAAGATTAGCTTCCTTGTCCGAGGATACAGTGCAAAGTTGTTCTACCGTCAGACAGGTTGTCGAAGGGCAATTATTACTTTAAATCCGTTTGTTTTGTAATATAGTGGAACCTCGATACAACGATCTCAATAAATCCATACAAACTGCGTAAACAAAGAGCACAAAAAATGATGCCGTTGGGATTTGCAAGTTGTAACAAGTTTAGACAGTGTTTTTAAAATAAAAGTTTGTAATTTCGAGGATCGACTGTATTACTTTATTAAAAATCTTGTTTTTTTTAAACATTAATTGTTATAAATATAGTGAATGTGCTCTAGAATTTCTTTATACATTAGTTAAGATATCGTTTATTACATACATTTTACCCAGATTATATTTATGATCAATTATTTTCCCCACATTCAATGTTTAATTTACACATTCTTTCATCTGAATGTATATTTTCTATTGAATTTCATATTTTACATACTTGTTTATTTCATACAATAATTACTTATTAAATAAATACTAAGTTGTAGTATTTTATTCGTTATTAATTGATTTTTTTCACCGCATTTATCGTTATAAATACAGATTGCAGGGATGACCAATTATTTTTTAATTTGAACTATTTTATTCTGATCTATCGATTATTAAGAACATATTAACACACATTCATCGTTTATTTTATACATTTAATTCCTCCATGCTGTTTTTAAATAGAATTTGAACTACTTGACTCGATCTATCGCTTATTAGCAATATTTACCCCCATTTATCGTTATATATATAATTAATGATGTTGTGTCTTTCATTTAAGAACGATAATTTTCCCATATTCATCGTTTATTCCATACAATTAATTCCTCTATGCAAATTTGTATAGAATTTTAATTGAAATATTAACCCGCATTTTTCGTTAAGTTGTAATTTTAGACAATATATGGATGTTTTTAAAATAAAAATTTGTTATTTCGGGGTTCGATTGTATTAGTTTATTATAAATCTTGTTTTTTTTTTAATTATCTGTCGGTGATCTTAATTATTACTAGTTACACAGGTCACCGATTAAATAATCAGTATTTAATACACTATACAGGAAATTAGAGTAAAACTGGATCAATTGGGATTTTATTAATTTTATTCACGATCTTTCAGACGTAATAACCGATTAATTTTTTTTGACTTGAGCTGGATTGAAATAATAATGTTTTTAATAAATGTATTATTATGATTGTTTCAGGTGAGATGGTTATCTCGGCAACGTGAAGCATTTGTATTGTTCAATACCAAATTGACGAAAAGTATTATTTTTGCTAACTTTGAAGCCTATTGTTCCTATATAGTATATTAGTGATAAGTGTGTCAAGATGGCCTCTCGTATGGTGAGCGTGTGTCTGTTTTGTCTGCTGTGCGCGGCGCACTCGATGTGTTCGGCGCACGTCGGCACTCCGGCCGACATCTCCGTGGATCTGGAGACCGAGCCGGACACGGTCGGCTTCTATGAGGGAGATCTCAAACAGAGAAGACTGAACGAGGGAAGCGGACACATATCGTCGACACCTCCCTTCAGCACGGCGCGGAGAAAATCCAGACACGCCGATCACGAAGACCCGCACAAATACACACCTCGGACGGAGAACATCGATACAGAGTTTTATATCAAGAAGCTGTTCACACAGTTCGGCGATCGGGAGACAATGACAATGAACCTCACCGGCTTCGAGATGATGTTGAAGAAGTTAGATTTAGATCGGATGGTCACTGAAAACCGCGGCAGGAATGCAAACATTCAAAATCAACCCGTCGAGTTTATGATGAACGGTGTGCGGAATTCAACCAATGTTACCGTAAGTTTAATGATTAAATCCATACATAATGCTATTGATCACACTTTTTTAAGGAATTATATTTCGTCTTTGCATTTCAATTGTGTTCCCAGGTATAAGTCACCGTAAATATGATAGTAGAGTTACTTTTTAGTTAATGCCTCGTCTGAGCCTCGGGCGAGGCACTAATTAACAAAAGTACAGCAAAGCAACTCTATTACCGTCTTTACGGTGTACGTTTATGGCGACGCACGCCTAGAACAAAACACACATATAAAAAGGGCTATCAAAATATTTTTTCATTCAATAACCATAATAAATTATGATAAACTCAATAAGTAATCAATCAGGATATTAATATATTTTATTTATTTGAAATCAAATAAGGAATTAGTAATCAAATTATGTATAATGTGCTTTGACGAGTAGTATTTAGCATTATAGAAAATGCTTTATTCTTTAATTTATACGTAATTAAATAAATAAACATATATCGCGATCCCCATGGAGTTTCCTATGCCACTCCCACAGTAATGACTCCACTGGACACCATTTTTGCCGGTTTCGTAAATCGAACCCGGGAGTTTTCACTCACGAATCCTTTACATTACCTATAAGAAAATATCAAGTGTTTAAACAAATCTCACAAGGCCTTACTTTTGTAAGAATATCCTCGACGAGTATTAAAAAAAGGATTTAATAAGCATTTTAATGACTCAATATTATTATTATACATTCATAACTGTCAAAATAATTGATTTAATTTTAAATTGCAGTGTGTTAATAGTTTGGACTTGGTGCTTAGCATGCAGGGAATGCCACAAAATCAACAGAGTTTGGAGAATAATTCGTTGGACGAGCTTAAAGCGACGACCACCGTCACATCCAAGATGATCTCCAAAGTGTGTCCGATTCTGTTATACCAAAAAGTGGCGCAGACCTCGTACGAAAGGCAAGGCTGCATCGTCGAGAGAGGATTCCCCAGAACGAGACGGGATGGAAATATAACGAGTGAAAGTGCTTTAGACGACGACGACGATGATAAGATGTCCGAAGATAGGACCATGGTTTGGGTGTACTCGTCTTTGAGTATATTTGCCATCAGTGCTTGCGGAATCTTCGGAGTCGTCGTCATACCGATCATGCAGCATGCGTACTATCAACAGATTTTACAATTCCTCGTCGCTTTGGCGGTGGGAACGCTCTCCGGAGACGCCCTCCTCCATCTACTACCCCACGCAATGTCTCCACACCGTCATCATCATCACCACCATCAAGAACACTCACACCACGACAATATGATGAAAGGCCTCGTCGCTCTCATCGGAGTCGTATTTTTCTATTTCACCGAGAAGGTTCTCACTTTGATCACCGAATACCGCAAGAAACGGATGCGGAAGGATAAGGAAAATAAGCTGCCTTCAAGAGTGAGGGTCATGAGGAATGATAATATCGGATGTCTTAAAGGTTCCGGCAGTTGCTCCTCTAAGACTGGATCCGCCGGTTTCCTCAAACTTCCCGTCGGCATGTCTCTATTCAAATCCATCTCGAGGAAGCAGAATGTGGAAGCCAACTCGGCGCCGAATACCAGTAAAGTGTGCAAGCACAAGTATTCGGAATATCCGTATTGTTATGATGAAATCGCAACGGATACCCACGACGATCATCACGTCAGGACGGACTCCGTGAAGGTTAATGGTAAGAATGAAGACAGCGGTTTAAGTGTCGTGTCTTCGAATAACTTCATCGATAAGTCAAACGGACCGGAGCCGACTGCTAATGATTCGTTACTCGAAGAAGCCGGGAATAAGAAGAAAGCTATCGAGGTTATCGGGAGTAAGAGGATCGGCGTGAGGTCTGTGGACGGACACACGAGGTCGAGGAGTGCCGACAGAGCCACCGAGATGCAAGATATCGAAAGCAACAAGCCGAACAATCAAGAAGAAAGCTACACCGTCATCATAAGGTGTGTTATATATTATATTTATTTTATAATTATTTTAATTGTGTTTGAATTGTAGGGAGCATTCTCAACCTCATCATGGCCACTCGCACTCGCACGGCCACGTTCATTCGCCGCCGTCGAGCCTGAGCTCCGTGGTGTGGATGGTCATCATGGGCGACGGCTTGCACAATTTCACCGACGGCATGGCTATCGGTGCGGCGTTCTCGAGCAACCTCGCCGGAGGATTCTCAACGGCCATCGCCGTACTCTGCCACGAATTGCCGCATGAAATAGGTATTAATATTTATTTATTTAAATATGGAATCATTTTAATATGCATATAACGATTGTAGGTGACTTTGCCGTGTTGCTCAAGGCGGGAATGTCGGCCAAACGGGCCATCTTCTACAATGTACTATCTTCGGTACTCTGTCTGCTGGGAATGATTGTCGGCGTCGCTGCCGGAGACACGCCCGAAGCCACGTCGTGGATCTTCGCTGCGGCTGCCGGAATGTTCTTGTACATTGCTCTCGTTGATATGGTTGGTGAAAAACATCATTGTCTCTATTCACCCCAAAATCATGTGTGTGTTTTCATTTTAAACCTCTAGTCGATTGTCTCAATTAGTCCTTTTTGCCATTAAATAATTTTTTTTTGCCGAGCATATGTCAAATTTAAAAAAATGTTACATACAAAGTATAGTCTCGATAATCGCACACATGAGCACGACTAAAAACTTGTCTCTATTCACCCCGGACACTTTTATTTACAAAAAAATAAGTACTATTTTCATTCTCCGGTCGAATGGGGTGAATGGAGACACCGCAGTTATTTTTTTCTTCTATACATTACTATTTAAAAACTTTAAAAATGTTGCAATATATTAGCAGGTCATACAATCAAGATGGCGGACCAAGTAGACGAGTCTGAGTGAGACAATGAACTTTTATCTTACATATAAGCTCATTGGAGTGTTGCCTCACTCAGACTCGTCTGCTTGGTCCACCACCTTGATATATTAATATATACATACAGTTGTATTGTATTGATTGTACTCAAAACTTGTCTCTTTTCACCCCAAACACTTTTATTTATTAAAAAAAAATCCAGTTTAATTCTCCAATCGAATGGGGTGAATGGAGACATTGAAAGTATTTTTTTTTTCTTCTATAAATTGCTATTTAAAACATTAAAAATGTTAGACCGATACCACATAATATATTAGCAGGTCATACAATCAAGATGGTGGACCAAGACCAACAGACAATTAGTGTTGTATTAATATATATTAATACATACATACAGTTGTATGGTGTTGACCGTACTTAAAACTTTGATTTTAAAGTAATGGGGTGAATAGGGACATATTGTACAACCTAGTCCTTAATTGATCTTCAAATAACATAAAGGCTATTATGTAATTCTAATATGATCTTTAAAAAAATAATTTATTATAACAGCTTGAAAATCTTCAGTTTTATTAATGGGTGAATATATGTTGTCATTATAGAATAACAAAAACAAATATGAGCTCACTTTATGACGTCATCGAATTATTATTGTTGTTTACTCTTGTATTAGCATTAAGAAGTACATTAGGAATATGATCAGGAATTACCGTTCCTTACATTTAATTATTTGAATATCAATAAAAGACATGTTGTATATATTTAGTATTTTATGAATTGATTGATTAATTGTGTTTAATTGTCAGATTCCAGAGTTGTCTTCGTCGCACTCGGCCGAGGGTTCGTTCTGCCAGTGCTTGCTTCAGCTGGCCGGACTGTCGAGCGGCATCGGCATCATGTTCCTCATTGCGGTGTACGAGCCGGAGCTGATGCGGCTCTTCGGATAACCTGGGCCGCCTTCTAATATAATACAATAATCCACACGAACACATCATTATTAATTACTTTGATTGTGATAATTATATTTGTACTTATAATAACCGAAGTGTGTGTTTGTACTTGCCAGACTGCCCAATAACACATATTATTATGATATTTTGTAAAATAAATAAACTTAGTACCGTAACGGCTTTTATTAATATGGTTTTCACACGATGACAAAAACACTCATCACAATATTTAAAAAGTGAGTCTCCCGATTAATACTGTTTTTTTTTAGAATTGTCAGTCATTATGCATTATTAAATATCTCTAATATTAATTTAATATTATTATCATTAAAATACCTGTTGCGAGATTTTAGATATGTATTAATTGTAATAAAATATTATTTATCCACCTGGTAACACTGCCTGTCACTCTGTTTGATTATTATTTATAAAATATATCAGTTTCCGATTAACTACCTTGTATTGACAGAGACATGAAACGTGTTATAGATAATAGATGAATCTACATTAGTTGCCGGTCAAATAGGACTATTTTACTATTTGTAAAAAGTGTAATTTAATAGGTTAAATGATGTTTTCAAATGAAGCATATTTTCATTGACTTGATACATTTGGAAGAGCTTCTAATTTCCGATATAATATAGTGTTTGTTCCAGTCAGAATCATTTAAATGAAGCACGTGTTTGTTGCAAGACTGGATACAATTATTAACATGAATATGAGGCGGTTTCTTATAATTATATATTAAATAATTATATATAATATTGTAGCGCCATCTGGACAACGCAGATATGTATTTATGCACTTCCAGCTGGCCGCTAACAGTTACCGCGAACAGCTACCATCCCGCGTCCTTCCACTTGTCACTTGAGTCTCGGACGACATGCTGGCAACACGCCACACTGCTTTGTATAGTTAACCTCCAAAAAAAACACACTTGGCCAGTGTCTCTCATCTTTCATTTCAACACTCACTCCTGCACTGATACATCGGACCCACAATCATGGGGGCAACTACCCGTTCCCCATAATATTATTCATCCACACTGATGATTGATGGATCTGTACATATAACATACACACACCTTAGACAATTATATACATAATAAGCTCATTGATTGTACCCCAGTACATTAAGGACTATTTTTCCACTCAACCTATATATATATATATATATATATATATATATATATATATATATATATATATATATATATATATATATATATATATATATATGTATATATGTTTTTACAGACAACATAACAATAACATACACACATCTTAGACAATTATATTTATTATATTTAATAGTCGTTGCATTTATACAGAGTGTTTAGTTTAGCAATATCGCCGTAACTCAACCCGAGACGCTGGCCAATAACTTCAGTGGTGTTCTGCAACAATTACAATTATATTAATTATTATGTTCACTTTATTATTAGACTAGGACCAAGCAGATGAGCTTGGTCCGCCATCTTCATATTTATACATCCACTTGTCCGGCCTTCTAATATCGGTCGGATGGGTTGAAAGAAGCAGGACGTTATTTACAAATGAGTGTTGTGCCAATGTCAGACAAATATTAAAAACAGCTCATGAGTTCGACTGAAACAACACTAATTATCTCACGCAGACTCGTCTAATTGGTCCGCCATCTTGCTCTATAAACATCATATGTTTTTGATATGAGTTAGTCTAATGTTTAAAATTTACTCTTACTATACATATTAATAAAACAAATTATGTATTGAGCTTATTTAGAAGGCATACAACTGTGTAATAAATATCAAGATGGCGGACCAAGTAAACGAGTCTCAGTGAGATAACACTAATTATTAA
Source organism: Agraylea sexmaculata (assembly GCA_022606485.1). NCBI lineage: Eukaryota > Metazoa > Arthropoda > Insecta > Trichoptera > Hydroptilidae > Agraylea > Agraylea sexmaculata. The sequence goes on along the minus strand of JAGTTH010004058.1, from coordinate 56,372 downwards.
AGCGCTCTTCGAAATGTCAAAATTCTTGTGGATTCTAAATCGCTCTTCATTGCTCTTGTTTAAATACTGATAATTGACAGTCTTGTGTCAAATTCCTCTGCTTGGTCCGCCATCTTAACATGTATACATCCAGTTGTGTGGCCTGCTAATATATCGGCGATATTGCTTGATTGAGATTTAAACCCGTGAGCGTGAGCTAATTGTAATATTTGTCTGTCTTTGACACTTCAATGGTTTTATTGCCTCATTTTATTACTGAAGTGTGGAGCTGATGATGATGATTGTAATATAACTAACCTGAATGGGCACAATGGTCCTGTTACCGTCGATGCTGAAGCCATACTCGGAGTAATGTAACACGCTGCTATAATCATAGTCAATGTTCAGGTTAGACACCGTCGAGTTGTCATACTTGTTGAAGTTGTTCTCGGTTCCTGTGAAAAATACACGATATTTTAAACGACAGTTTCGTCAACGCCAGTTAAATGACAACAGATTATATCCTAGAATCTCCAGCCGATGTTTGTATCGTAGGCATTCAGGAGAACTTGCATACAGGCGACTTGAACCGAAGCGAAGAGTTTGTCACGAAACTGGAATGGAGGGGGAAGTCAAGATTTGACAGTTCATACCACGAGCTACATCTTGAAGAAACTCATTTTAACCGTCTACTGGATACTAAAAAAACTCTTATGTTGGGATGTTATGTAGGGATTATTATTATTTATTTTTTAATAGCAAAATGAAAAGAAAATTAAACCCTTCATTACATATTAATGTTTTAAATTAGTTTATACGCACTATATACAAAGTTTCGATTGGTTGCAAAAAACCCATAAGTCTATTTGACGATTAAGGTTAAATCGCCAAATGACACGCGCTCGTGATTTACAGCGGTCTTCAATAAAATGCATACATTACAGTCTATATAGTTTTGAAGTAGAGGAACTGTCAAAGTGGAGAATTCCAGCTGTCGCGTTGACAGTGACAGCTGGATTACTCGATTTTCACAGGTGGAATAATTGAATTTGATAGTGATAGCTGTCAAAATCGAGTAATCCAGCTGTCACTGTCAGTCTGACATTCTTCCAATTTGACAGATCGTTTACTCAAGTACAGACCGGTTTCTTCAAATCGTGTTAAATCTTGAGCCAGGTTCACTCGGCGATATACGCGCCAAATGCGTTTTTTCAACTGTTAAATCTTAGCTCGCCGATATGGCAGGTGTTATATCTAAATCTCGTGCTATCTCCTGCATTCCAGTTTCATGCCGAACGTATCGCTGCGGCTCGAGTCGCTTGTATGCAAGTTCTCTTGAATGCTTGCGATACACACATGGGAATAGCTTTGACACGCGCTGAAGAAACAAAATATTTGTATATGACACGAGATACGTACAATCTCTTGCCACGTAGCATGCGATTTAACACCACTTGAAGAAACCGGCTCTTATACCGGTATTTACTAAAATGCATACATTATAGTTTTGAAGTAAAGAATTTGTCAAAGTGGAGAATTACAGCTTTCACTGACTTGACTTTCGTCTGACAGCTGGATTACTCGATTTTGACAGCTGGAATGCTCCACTATGACAGATCCTTTACTCAAGTAAGAGTGACAGAACTATAGACACTATCATTAGTGAATACCACTGTTAATACTCAAATGTCTCAAAAGTCTCAAGATAAAATGTCACCTGGCTGTATCTTGTCCCACACAATGCGCACGTAATCGTCTCTATTGTACGTGCTTTGCATGTGATAAAATCCAAGGGCGTGCAGGAACTCGTGCACGATGGTACCGTTGCGGAAGCAGCCTGTCCCCACCTCGTACGGCGCTAAGTTTAAAGCTTGTTCTGAACCCGTGAAGCCGACACTTGAGTAACAACCGCTGGAGTCTCCCTGTTATAACAACAAACATCGTTACAAATGTATGATCATACCAACCAATGAACCTTTATCTATAGAAGCGCCATGCAATATTGCGTCCTACGATCGAACATGGCCGGTCACGAATACATGTATACGCAATTTGAATTAGCGAGGTGGCGAGGCGGTAGAAGCAGCGCCCGAGCCCCCGGTTTCAACTGTTAAAAGATGCTCACTGACACCACTATTACATATTAGACGGCTGATGATAAATATCAAGATGACGGAAAAGTTTGACAGTTTGACAAAGGCAACACTATAATTGTCTCACTCAGACTCGTCTGCTTGGTACGCCATCTTTATACTTATACATTATCTGGTATATTGTATGTAATAAATAGTTTACCTGAACTCTAATGAAGGCTGTTGTGTTGGAATTGGCTTTTTCAAATTTAATACAAGAGACGCGCTGTAATTCTTCAATCCCTTCTTCAATGGCGGCGATCTGCTCTTCGGCTGGAATATAGTTATAATTATAGTTACATAACTACAAACATTTGTAGGGCAGCTGTAAGGCCCGCCGCATGCCTCAGTAAGCATAGCTTGCGGCGGGCCTTACTTACTGGTGGGGGTAAATATCACCACAACTTACTGAAATAAGATGTTGAGATGTTATAGTAGACGACTTTGTCAGGCCAAAGTCTGGATTCGTTGAGGATAGCGTTCCTTGCTCCGAGTCCAGAATATCCTGCAACCAGGGCATCTTGTTGCTGCTTCGTCAAGATAATGTCACCTTCGAATTTGCCACTCCTCTCCCATTCATTCTGAAGTTCTCTAAGCTCTTCGTTGATTGGCTCTGCAACAAAATTAGACTCGATGATATAAATAAAAATGATAAGAATGAATATAAACTATAGCTACTGACATACTCGCATATTAGTTGCATGCAAGTGAGTAAGTTACACGTAAATGACACAGTGATTCACGAGTAACGAGACGCTTACAAGTAAACTCAAAATATTTTGCATGCAAGTTGTGGGTGGGGCTTGCAATTCAATTATCACTCGCATATTAATTGTTTGTCAATTTATTTGAACTTTTATTTTAATTATAAAAATCATAAAAATGGCACTGATTCATCAACTTGCATGCAATAATCAGACATGTGTATCCGTGGTACTGTTGCATGCATCTTACTTGCACGTCTAACAGTTGTTAACATTTCTGGAAAGTGGAAGGGGGGTTATATAATAAATAGCATAAGATGCCTGACAATAAAAATCAAATGAACTTGCATAAGTTACATGCAAGTGACACATTAATGCACGTGTATCGGAGACTATCTTTTGCATTCAAGTTTGGAAGAGTGGACGTAAAATTGCCTGCCGCCATACTAGTTTAGTATAAGATGCCTTATTATTTTCAATAAAAATCATATGACATTGCATGCAATAATCAGGCACTTATATCCGTAGTACTGCTACTGAACTTGCATGTCTAACAGTTATATTGCGAAGCTTGGAATTATATTGCATGCAAGATATATTTTGCAAGTTAAGACGGAGTGGACTTAAAATTCTGCATAAGATGGCTGTCTGTTTTCAATAGAAATCAGATGAACTTGCATGCAATAATCAGGCACTTATATCCATGGTACTGCTACTGAACTTGGACGTCTAACAGTTGTATTGCGAAGCTTGGAATTTTATTGCATGCAAGATATATTTTGCAAGTTTAGACGGAGTGGACTTAAAATTCAGCATAAGATGGCTGTCTGTTTTCAATAGAAATCATATGACATTGCATGCAATAATCAGGCACTTATATCCGTAGTACTGTTACTGAACTTGCATGTCTAACAGTTATATTGCGAAGCTTGGAATTTTATTGCATGCAAGATATATTTTGCAAGTTTAGACGGAGTGGACTTAAAATTCAGCATAAGATGGCTGTCTGTTTTCAATAGAAATCATATGAACTTGCATGCAATAATCAAGCAAGTGTCTCCGTGGTAATAGAACACACAGCCTAAACAGTTTATTCTCACATCTTATGAAGAGTAATCAGTAATAATTATTATATATCCATTCCCAATGTCAAAATGGAGTCACATTATTATTAGAATATATTTTCTGTCGTAACTTATTTAAAATATGTCAATGAAGATAAAGTTATTTTATCAACTGGTTTTTTTTTCAATCAATCGAGATTGTGTTGATAAAAAAAATCTGCGAAATATTCTGATTGATAACGACAAGTGATTGGTCGATTTAAGAATGAATTTCGATAGTAGATTAAATAAAATTAATTCAAATTATTTGATTCGATCACTTTCTTGATTGTGGTTATTTAAAAAAATAATAATTAAGCATTGCGAATGACTAATCAGAACCGTTCGCGGTATCTCTTAATTCTGACAATCAAATAAACGGATATCTAATTCACCACAAACGCTTGTGATTGGTGATACCGTATTATAATTAGTCGCATATGGACTATTGTCCCTATTCACCCCAAGCATGTTGATTTAAAAAAAGCTGTTTTCAGTCGAATGGGGTGAATGGGGACAATAAGAAGTGTTATTTAATATTATATTTGTATAGCGAATGTCAAAATTTTGACACACAAACGACTGTGATTGGTCATACAATGTAACATATCATGTGACCAATCACAGCCGGTTGCGGTATAAAATATTCGTCTCAAATAGACTCTTAAATCTTGAGGTTTTCCAATAATGGAATTAGTGAACGTGTTTCGTAGTTTGTAGAGTAAATATAAAACTTTATATAATAATGCAATTTACATACTTAGTTGTCTCAATTAGTCTTGTCCCTATTCACCCCAAACATGTTGATTTAAAAAAATACTGTTTCCAGTGGAATGGGGTGAATGGGGACAGTAAAAAGTGTTATTTATTATGTTTGTAGAGTAAATATCAATCTTTATTCCCAGCAAAAAAATGCAATTTACACACTCGGTTGTCTCAATTAGTCGCATATGGACTCTTGTCCCTATTCACCCCAAACGTGTTGATTTTAAAAATGCTGTTTTCATTTTCCAGTCGAATGGGGTGAATAGGGACAATAAAAAGTGTTATTTATTATGTTTGTAGAGTAAATATCAATCTTTATTCCCAGCAAAAAAATGCAATTTACACACTCGGTTGTCTCAATTAGTCGCATATGGACTCTTGTCCCTATTCACCCCAAACGTGTTGATTTTAAAAATGCTGTTTTCATTTTCCAGTCGAATGGGGTGAATAGGGACAATAAAAAGTGTTATTTAATATGTTTTTAGAGCGAATGTCAAACTTTACACACAAGCACGCAAAAAAATGCAATTTACACACTCCATTGTCTCAATTAGTCGCATGTGGACTATTGTCCCTATTCTCCCCAAACATGTTGATTAAAAAAAATGCTATTTAATAATGGGGTGAATGGGGACAATGAGAAGTGTTATTTAATATGTTTTTAGAGCGAATGTCAAACTTTACACACAAGCACGCAAAAAATGCAATTTACACACTCCTTTGTCTCAATTAGTCGCATGTGGACTATTGTCCCTATTCACCCCAAACATGTTGATTATAAAAAATGCGGTTTTTAGTCGAATGGGGTGAATGGGGACGGTAAGAAGTGTTATTTATTATATTCTTTCATACCTTGAGGTTTTCCATTGACAGAGTCCTCGAGGAACTGGCGGTAATTTTCAATGTCCTGACGGGGAATCGTTGCACACGCGCACACGCCGACAAATGCCAGTAGTACAAAGAGTCCCCTCATGGTTTTTTGTTAATTTATATATAACTTTAGTTGTAGTAATGTGAGGAGAATAATTCAAAGCGGCCACATTTATATGGACGTGATAGTGGATTTTTCGACACTTATCTCAAATTATATGCCAAAGTGGAACAATCGACGATCCTCACTCCACTTTGTCTATTATTATAATAATAATAATTAAAAATAATAAATACATACATGTGAATATGGAGAGTAAATGTCACACTCAAAACACGCTCACATATTACCCAAAAAAAAAATATCGCAATATATCAATATCACCGATATATTATATTGGCAGGCCTTACAACTGCATGTATACATATCAAGATGGCCGACATCATACATAATATATACCGCGAATGGACCTGATTGGACGACTTTAAAAATATGTAGTGTATTGTATACACTTTTGTATCAAATTTTGTTTATTAAGCAACATTTACCGTTAAGTGGACCAAACTCACTAAAACTTGTCTGCTTGGTCCGCCATCTTGATATTTGTATGCTCTTTAAACATAAGAATCAAACAATAGTGTATATACTGCGAATGGACGTGATTGGTAAAAAATTGTAGTGTATAGTATACATTTTTTGGGTTATTAAGCAATATTTACTGTTGAAGTGACCAAACTCACTCAAACTCGTCCGCTTGGTCCGCCATCTTGATATTTTTATGGCCTGCTAATATGCTCTATAAATATAAGAATCAAACAAAAGTGTATACACTGCGAATGGACGTGATTGGTCAACAATTGTAGTGTATAGTATACATTTTTTGGGTTATTAAGCAATATTTACTGTTAAGCGGACCAAGATCACTCGTCTGCTTGGTATGCCATCTTTATTGTATGTCCTGCTAATATATCAGTGGTATGCTTATACATATATACCGCGAATAGACATGATTGGACGACCGTAAAAATAATAATAACAATGTGTAGTGTATTTATGCACTGTAGTGTCAAATTTTGGTTATTAAGAAATATTTAACGTTAAGCGGACTAAAATCACTCAAACTTGTCTGCTTGGTCCACCATCTTGATTGTATGTCCTGCTAATATGTCGGTGGTATTTGAACCCGTGATATATTTGTAATACATATTTGTCTAACTTTGGAACAACACTCCTTTATATAAACATATATTGTCAACTCATCCGAAAGATATTAAAAGGCCGGACAAGTGGAAGTAGATGATAAATATCAAGATGGTGGACCAACAAGATGAGTTTCACAGAGGCAACACAAATTGTCTAACTTAGATTCGTCTACTTGGTCCGCTTTCTTTATATTTTTCATAAAGACTTGTCCGGCCTTCTAATATCGGTGATGTCGGCTTAGTTGGTCCGCCATCTTGATATTTATACATACAGTTGTATGGCCTGCTAATATATCGGTGGTATTGAGTGTACACAGACCGTGTCTCTATTCACCCCAAGCATGCTGTTTTCACCCTAATGTCGATTGGGGTGAATAGAGACATAAGAGAATATTTTTTTACATTTTAAGAGAAATCAAAATAATTATTCTCTAGAGTAAATGTCACGTTTGTTAATAACCGACTAGATGTTGTTGTCACTTGATTGCGCTCTATGCGGAAACGGGACGGATTGATATAAGATGGACTTTTTAAAGCTAATAATAATAAACCGCTGACAGTTCATATTAATCCACAATAAAAATGATTCAAAATCTTAAAGGATAAATTGGAAAGGGGCGGATGAAATAAGGGCGTATAGTGAAATTCAGTCAGTTTTGAGATCAATTAAATCAGTTAATGTACAAAAGTCAATCTACGAAAAAAGGGCGTAGAATATTCCGTCCAAACCAAATATACATAAACTTTTTTTTTTAATAATTTTAATTTCGTTTGGAGTTTTATTTGTCTATTAATTGATCTTAACTATTACTAGTTACACAAGTCGCCGACTTAATAATCAGTATTTACCTTACAGTACAGGAAATTAGAGTAAACCTGGATCAAGATAATTTTATTAATATTATTCCCGATATTATCTCCCAGTCGTAATAACCGATCGAATTGATTTGACTTGAGTGGGATTTGAACCCAAGATTATAGTATTTATAGCCACGCGTCTTATCCACTGAGCTATTAATGCTATTAATATATGAGTGATGAAAGAGATAATGTTGCCAGATATGATAACGTTCAAAACTGACACAATTGCGTGAAATATAACTTCACGGTCCATCGATTGTTTCGATTACGCGCGTGCATAAAGCATTTCCTTGTTTGTGCAATCACAACGAAAATGTGACGGTGGTGATAAAATTAAGCCAGTGTGCCATCGGGGAAGTCGGCATGAATAAATATCGTTTGGGGCATTGCGCAGGTCGATCGCGACACCGTTTGTTTTGAAATGATCACAGTATAAGAATGCGCGAATAGTTGGCCAGCGGCTCACTCAGCAATATGAGGTTATTATTATGAGGTGCCTGTTGCTGATAGTGATATTGGCGGCCAGGAGTACTTCCAGGCCAATCAGGTGGAGTGCGGCACTCGAGGACTTTGACAACTACTTGAAGGACACGCTGGACGCAGAGCCTGATGAAGGTATCACACAGTATACATACACTATGGCCTTTTATATGTAGTCATTCAAAATGATTTGGTTCGTACTTTTACGCCCAATAAGAGAGCTCACAATACAGACACAGTATACATACACTATGGCCTTTTATATGTAGTCATTCAAAGTGATTTGGTTCGTACTTTAACGCTTAATAAGAGAGCTCACAATACAGACACAGTATACATACACTATAGCCTTTTATATGTAGTAATTCAAAGTGATTTGGTTCGTACTTTAACGCCCAATAAGAGAGCTCACAATACAGACACACAGTAAAATGTATACATAGACTATGGCCTTTTATATGTAGTCATTCAAAATGATTTGGTTCGTACTTTAACAGCCAATAAGAGAGCTCACAATACAGACACACACTATACATACACTATGGCCTTTTATATGTTTTTTACATACTTTAGACTTTGACGAGTTGGTGGCTGATAAGGAGAACCAATGGGAGCTCAGCGGCAAGTTTGAAGGAGACATATTATTGTCGGATAGACAACAGGAGGCGCTTTTGTCGGTAGTGGCACAAGAAGGACTCGCCAGGAACGGACTCAGGGACGCTTCCAGAAGATGGCCTGAGAAGACGCTGGTTTACAAGATCATGGACAATCATTTCAGTATGTCAAAACATTCATTAATTACACCCCAATGAGCTGCTTCTACCACTCATACTGTTTATCTGTCACTTGTCGATCTTTCCAATAACATTCACTTAATACGGTAAAGTGCGTCATTAAAAGTTGCTTTATATATGCAACATCTTTTAGAGACTACAATGTTGCATATGGTATTTGTATAATATGCGCATGGTCTTGTTCTAATGTATGAAAACAATACGCATGACACTTCTATAGATACATTTAAGCTGGTGGCTATAAACCTGGCTGAATACAGCTAAAGAAGCCATAAATTTATAACCAAAAATTATCTTCATATAAGTAAAGAGTTATTTGACAGAATTCATTATATATTTTTTTAATTCAAGCAGGATTTATTAAAATTATGGTTAAATGCCCTTGGGTTAAATTTAATCAAATTAATGACAAATTGTACTTGTAGTGCTGATTGCCTATATTGAGGCGCATTAGTTGATTTCATGGTAGATTTTTATTTTCCACATTATAACCCGGATTTATTGAATGTTTGGTAACTAAACGCTAGATGTGGACCTTTTTATGGCTCTTATAGTTTATTATATTAAATATATATATTAATGCGGGTTTAAAAAATACAAATATACATATTGATTGATATTAAGTGTACAACTTTCATTCTGTATACAATTTGTATATATTTTCACATTATAACCCGGATTTATTGAATGTTTATTATCTAAACGATAGATGTGGACCTTGTTATGGCTCTTAGTGTGTTATATTAAATATACGATGAATGCGGGTTTAAAAAATACAAATATACATATTGATTGATATTAAGTGTACAACTTTCATTCTGTATACAATTTGTATATATTTTCACATTATAACCCGGATTTATTGAATGTTTATTATCTAAACGATAGATGTGGACCTTGTTATGGCTCTTAGTGTGTTATATTAAATATACGATGAATGCGGGTTTAAAATATACAAAAATACACATTGATTGATATAAAGAGTACAACTTTCATTCTGTATACAATATTGTATATATTTTCACATTATAACCCGGATTTATTGAATGTTTACTAAGTAAACGATAGATGCGGACTTAGTTAAAGCTGTTTGTTAATTAGGTCCAGACCAAATCCAGACAATCAAAGACGGTATAGCTGACTTGGAAAGGATATCTTGCGTGAAGTTCAAAGAGAAAGACAGAGAAGACAGCGACTATGTCAGGATTCAAGTATGTTCACAACAAATAACTATGCATTGATGATATCTTTGATAATATAACTAATTCCAGGGATTACGCAGAGGTTGTTACTCGAAGGTGGGTTACCAGGGTAACGGAGCACAGGTACTGAACCTGACACCGCATCCTAACGGTCAAGGATGCATGCGACATGGCACTGTTGTGCATGAACTGTTGCACTCTTTAGGCTTCTTCCACATGCAGAGTCACACTGACCGCGACAAATACGTCAAAATCAACTGGAACAATATAAGAGAAGGTCAGTTATTAGTGTTGCAGAACAGCCGAATATATGACAAGCATACATAGTGAGTTTGACAGAGGCTACACCAATCAGACGCTGCTGGTTTACATTCTGGACCAATCATCTCCACGGACATGTCCGCCATCTTGTGATATTTATACACACACATTTGTGAGGCATACATATCGGTGGTGTTGCTCAGACTCGTCTTCTTGGTCCTTCATCTTGATATTTATATAATACATCCAGTTGTATGGCCTGCTAATATACTCTATAAACAATAGTGCATTCAAACAAATCCAATCATTTGACTTTATTAACCGTGAATGGACATGATTTATTAGCAATATAATATGCGTTAAGTTGACCAAGCTCAGTCAGACTCGTCTGTTTGGTGCGCCATCTTGATATTTGTACGACCTGCTAATGTGCTCTATAAACATACGATTCAAACGATTGTGCATTTAGAAAAATCCAATCATTTGACTTTATATACCGTGAATGGACTTGATTTATTAGCAATATTTACCGTTAAGTGGACCAAACTCAGTCAGACTCGTCTGTTTGGTACTCCATCTTGATATTTGTATGTCCTGCTAATATATCGGTGGTATTTGAACCCGTGAGCTATTTTTCTGACTTTGGCACAACATTCCTTTATAAAAACTTCTCTCATCCCATCGATATTAGAAGGCCGTACAAGTGGATGTATAAATATCAAGAGGCAACACTAACGGCCGTATTCAATATAATAGTATGTGCGTATACGAGTACACCAATGTTTCAGCTGCATTATCATCACTGGGACTTGGGATCTCCCGTAATGCTCTAGTGGTACAATAATATAATATGTATACCCATACAACATGTCTTTTATTGCACTTAAAATATTTTAAAGGCTTTTATGTAATTTCAATACGATCATAAAAAAAATATATTAAAAGGGGCTTAAGTTTTTTTCGTATAAAAAAAATATTTATTAAAAATAAATCTTCAGTTACTATTAAGTCTAACTGAAGAAAAATGTAACAAGCAGACTTGTATCATTAATGAAGGTGTGGTTGTGTTACATTTAATATACTATTCCTTACATTTAATTATTTGAAGTTCAATAAAATACATGTTGTACATAAATAAATACTACTAAGCTCTATTTTTATACGCACTAATTCTATCAGCATATTGATATTCATAATGGCCAATCATTGCACATATTTGACTAATTTGTTACATTTTTGTTGTAGGAAGGGAGCACAACTTTAAAAAGTATAACTCGTTAGTCTCGACCGACTTTGGAGTTGCTTATGATTATGACAGCGTCATGCATTACAGTCAATATGCATTTTCTAAGAACAGAAAGAAGACTATTGTTCCACTGAGTGTAAGTATATATAGCATTTAAAGTAAATATACCTCAGTGATGTGCCAAAGTCAGACGAATATTATAATATATTATTATGAATTATGGGGAACGGGTAGTTGCCCCATGATTGATGGTCCAGGCTATCAGTGCAGGAGTGAGTGTTGAAATGAAAGATGAGAGTCACTGGCCAGTGTGTTTATTTGGAGGTTAAATGTAAAAAAGGGAGTGCGTGTTGTGAGCATATCGTCCGAGACCCAAGTGACAGTATAGGGACGCGCGTTAAAGGAGCTGTTCGCGGTAGCTCTTAGCGGCCAGCTGGAAGTGCATAAATACATATCTGCGCTGTCCAGATGGCGCTATAGAATAATCGAGCTTTAAATCACTTCATTGCACTACATTGCATATGTGAAAAAAGAAATCGAGCGATATACATAAACTACGATATTCGACTGACTTTGGCACATCACTGGCTTGTTTGGTATTAGATATATAATTTTCTAAGGTGTGTGTATGTTATATGTCTGTATTTCTGTGCGTATCCATCAATTAACCATCAGTGTTATATATATATATATATATATATATATATATATATATATATATATATATATATATATATATATATATATATATATATATATATATATATATATATATCTTAGTCCCCATTCACCCCACTCGACATTAGGATGAAAACAGCATGCTTGGGGTGAATAGAGACACGATCTGTGTCCACTCGTTATAACCGATATTAGAAGATACAGAAGATGGCGAACCATGTAGACGAGTATTGCCTCAGTCAAACTCATCTTCATATTTAAATATCCAGATGATTGTTTCATGACATTTACTCTACACATTATTGAATTATATTCGCTTTAAAAAATATGAGAAAAAAATATTTTAATTTCTTAGTTTAATATATATATATTATATATATATATATATATATATATATATATATATATATATATATATATATATATATATATATATATATATATATATATATATATATATATATATATATATATATATATATATATATATATATATATATATATATATATACCCCAATCGACATTAGGATGAAAACAGCATGCTTGGGGTGAATAGAATTAATATGAATTAATATGAATTAGAGACAGATCTGTGTCCACTCGTTATAACCTATATTAAAAGATGGCGAACCATGTAGACGAGTTTGAGTATTGCCTCATTAAAACTCATCTTTTAATATTGTTTCTTGACATTTACTCTACACATTTTATATATAATACTGCAGTACCACTAGAGCATTACGGGGGATCCCAAGTGATGATAATGCAGCTCGTCAGTATTTTTTTCATATGATATAACTCCACCGATTGACAGCTCGCTCGATGTATATATATATATATATATATATATATATATATATATATATATATATATATATATATATATATATATATATATATATATATATATATATATATATATATATATATATATATTTACATCGAGCTGCTGCAATGCTAAATCTGATCAATTCACACCAGACGAGAGTGAGATTATTAGTTTTACTCGAGACGTTAAAATATTTGAAGTGCAATTAAAAACCCATACATTTTTGTTTGTCAGGATGACGTGATAAGTTTGGGACAAAGAAGCGGATTGAGCGATAAAGATATAATAAAACTAAACAGAATGTACAAATGTGAAGACAAGAGTCACTCAGACGAGGAACACGATGATGAAGAAGACAAGACTACGACGATTAGTAAAAATATACTATTGGGATATCAAGTCACGGAGAATCTCCAGGATGACATCCCTCAGGAGGATGAAGACTTCTCCAAGGCATTCCTGGACTTCACTTCTTGGTGGCAGGATAATAAATAAAATTAAATCCTTGTGTGTTTAAAACCAAAGAAATAAACATTCCAACTGAAGCATTTTATTTTGTATTTACTATTCAACGATATTGAAATACTAGAGCGTTACCACCGTTGTTAGAAGGCCAGACAAGTGGCATGATACAACATGCGAATGCCCATCGTTCACCATACAGCGTGCGGGAGCGATACCACCGATATATTAGCAGGCCACACAACTGCAGGTATAAATATTGCTTAATAATCCAAATTTGACACTGTATAAATACAAAACAAATTTTAATTATTATTTTTACAATACCACCGATATATCATCAGGCGATACAACATGCGAATGTTTAAACATCAAGATGGCGGACCAAGCAGACGAGTCTGAGTGAGACACTTCGTGTAGCTTCTGCTTGGTCGGACATCTTGATATTTATCATCCACTTGTCCTGCCTCCAAATATCAGCGGTGTTGAATTATCTCTTAATATTTATAGAGTGATTGTCAATATTGATGAATGCGTGAATGGACCGCAAACGTCTGTGATTGGATATATAAGAAATATTGATTAATTTTCATTGAAAAATTGAACATTTTGCATACGTATGAATTTTTCCAAATGCACTATTCTTATGCGATATATTATCAGGCTATACAACTGAATGTTTAAATATCAAGATGGCGGACCAAGCAGATGAGTTGTACTAAGGCAACACTAACAGTCGTTTATGTACCTGCTGCTAAAAATCATACATATGCAAAATGCTGTATGTTCAATGTTTAAAATGAAAATTAACCAATATTTGTTTATATAAGAAGATTTATTATATAACCAATCACAGACGTTCGCGGTATATTCACGCAATCATCAATCACTCTATAAATATTAGAGATAATTCCACGCCACCGATATTATAGAAGGTCGGAAAAGTGTATGATATAAATATCAAGATGGCGGATCAAGCAGATGAGATTGACAGAGGCAACACTAATTGTCTCACTCAAACTCGTCTGCTTAGTGCGCCATCTTGATATTTAAACATTCAGTTGTATGGTTTGATAATATATCGCATAAGAATAGTGCAATATTTACCGTTAAGTGGACAGATCTCACTCAGACTCACCTGCTTGGTCCGTCATCTTGATATTTATACATATGGCCTGAAATGTGCTCTATAAACACACGAATCAAATGATTGTGCATTTAGAAAATCTATACATATGACTTTATATACCGTGAATGGACATGTTTTATTAGCAATATTTACCGTTAAGAGGACCAAGCTCACTCAGTCTCGTCCGCTTGGTCCGCCATCTTGATATTTGCCGTATATCTGTAATTGGGCATTTGGTGACCGCTACTTGTACGCGGTGTTGCCAGTATGAAGGCGCGTGCTTATATTAATTTATTATTACACATTTTTTTTCTTATGTGTGCAGAGAAATAATAAAATATGTATATTATAGTTACTGTGTGACCAATCACGGCCGTTTTTAAATTGTCTAGACACATTAAAATTGTCAAAAAAAATCAAATGCGAATATAATTGTGGTTAAATATTAATAAAATAAATAATAAACGTGATTTATTTAAAAAAAATGCGCTCATTATACAGAATGGAATATTTAAGGGGTTGGTAAAAAAATATTAAATTTAATTAATTAATTCATAACAAGACAAAATAATAATATACACAATACATTCAGTAGTAAATATTTCACATAAATAGCTGATTCCAAGATGTTGGCCCAAACTCGATTCCATAATGCACTGTTAATATTATTAACTATTTGATGGCGCCACCTGGACAGCGCAGATATGTATTTACGCACTTTCAGCTGGCCGCTAAGAGCTACCGCGAACAGCCCCTTAATCGCGCGTTCCATTACTGTCACTTGGGTCTTGGGAAGATCACCGTCTCTGATTGGCCCGCGGAGTGGCCTATGGCAGAGACGGATCATTTCTAGGCTCGAATGAAATAGAGAGAGCCATAGATAGAGAAAGAGAATAGTAACGCTCGACAGAGATGGAGCGAGAGAGAAAAAGAGATAGAGATAGAAGTATTCAACTACGAAGAAGTGGTCCATCTAACCGCTGCGTGACTAAATTCGTATTTACTCTAAGGGCTAAACGCCACACTCCAAATAAACACACTGGCCAGTGACTCTCATCTTTCATTTCTACACTCACTCCTGCACTGATAACATGGACCAACAATCATGGGGGCAACTACCCGTTCCCCATAATTTTTTTCGCTTATAATGTATTTAATTCCATACGCGTTATAATAATTTAAAATCATTTAAGTGATAAATAAAGTACAACAATATGTACGCGGTGTTGCCAGTATGAAGGCGCGTGCTTATATTAATTTATTATTACACATTTTTTTTCACCGAAGATCACCGTCTCTGATTGGCCCGCGGAGTGGCCTATGGCAGAGTATGTCAATCTAACCACTGCGTGACTAAATTCGTATTTACTCTAAGGGCTAAACGCCACAATTGAAAACAAAAAAAAATGCCGTGGTATTTATTTAAGGAGCAGAAATAGTGACGAAACTGATCAAAGCGTCACATAACCAATCAAAATGGTAACGGCACTTTTGTTGGACACATTATTACCAATGCATGTGTGTACTTCTTATATTTGTCGATCAATTTATTTATTCATTTATAAATACATATACAAAATGTCTTATTTCATTGATACTCAAATAATAAATAAGACAACCACGTCTGATTAGAATTTTTATATTATGTACTGGTATTATTATAAGCATACGTCATAGAATTAATGAAACAACAATAGTACGTAAACAATAACATAACTGAGACATTATGACAACATAGTGTTTACAATTAGTTGTTGTTGTTCATGCAAATACGGTCAGCGACCTTAGGCGTTATGACAACATTGTGTTGTTGTTGTTTATTCATTCGAACTTTTGTTTTTGTTATTCTATGATGACATCATATTATAATAACCGCAGATTCACAAACTGTCATAATAAATTATTTTTTTATTAATTAATTATCGTATTGGAATTACATATTCGCCTTTAATTTATTTGAAGTTCAACCAAAGACAGGTTGTATATTAACCAAGTACCACTAGAGCATTAGGGGGGATCCCAAAGAAGAGTATTGACGTTTACTCTACACAAGGATGGAATTGTTTAAAAAATGTGGGAGAATGATTAGAATGGGTTGTAATAAAAAGCAAACATATAAATCGAATACTCTTTTGTAATTTTTTTTGTTTCTCTTCCAGATTTTACATATAAAATTTGTATAAAATCTCTCAAATATATATTTATATATTTAAAAAAAATGAATAGTCGCTATAGTCTACGATATAAATTATGGATAATTTTAAAAATAATCGCCTAAATAAGTAAGAAACGCACACTATAAAATTAAAAAAAAAACCTTTGAAAGGAATGAATAAGACTAACTGTGTGAATGGCATTCGGATGTCGGACAACTCCGCAGTTATAGCTTAGTTAAAGTTATATCGCTGCGAGTTATCCAGCTCGGCTCTTAACTAAATCATCGATTAACTGGGCCTGGGTTTTGTCATTTTGGAATGTTGTTTGTAAAGAACCGATCAGTTAAACTGTGGAATAAAATACTAAATTATAATACTAAACGTTCATTTCATGAATGTGATAATTAAATAAAATAACCTCGTTACAAACATATAACTAATAAATAGTATGTCTCTATTCACCCCAAACAGTTATTGGATTATTAAACATTATTTATTTTTATTATGTTTGTTTGTAGAGTATATAATTCCCTTAAAATGATGATACAAAAATGTCTCTATTCACCCTAAATATTTATTTGATTTGAAAAAAAAGCAAAATCATTTAGGGGTAAATGGGAACATTTTAATTTTTAATTTTAAAAGAATATTATTCACTGTTTGTTTCATATGTTTGTAGAGCAAATATCAAACTTAATAGAAATGATCTCGTAACAAAGTGAATTTTCTTAAAAATGAATAAATAATAATAATGTCTCTATTCACCCCAAACAACATTTTTATGTTTGGGGTGAATAGAGACTTTTTTTTTATTATTATAAGATAAATAATAGTAGTATTTATTTTTTTATATTTTGTAGAGCACACAAATAAGGTTTTAAAAAAAATATTTGTAGAGTAAATGTCACACTTTAAACATGCGCAGAGGCGACCAAAACCTACCACAGACAATTTGACCAATCACAGTCATTATTATACATATGTGTAAAGTTTGAAATTTACTCTATACTGAATTCCATTAAAATGAAGAAAAAAAAATGTCCCTATTCACCCCAATCACCCATTGACATTAAAAAAAATGCCTGTTTTAATTCTCCATTCGAATGGGGTGAATAGAGACAGTTATTACTTTTTTTATTTAAAAAAAATTCACCATGTTATGTGATCATATCTAAAGTTTGACATTTTCTCTACAAACATATTGAATTCTCTTAAAATGAAAAAAAATGTCTCCATTCAACCCAAATATTATCGGATTTAAAAAGAAAAGTGAAATCGATCGGGGTCAATAGAGACAGTTATTGTTTTTAATTTAAAAAGAACATTAATTACCATTTGTTTCGTATGTTTGACATTTGCTCTACAAACATACTGAAATCCATTAAAATGAAAAAATGTCCCCATTCACCCATTGACATAAAAAAAATACTGTTTTAATTCTCCATTCGAATGGGGTGAATAGAGACAGTTATTATTATTTTTTTCATGTTATGTGATCATTTCTAAAGTGTGACATTTGCTCTACAAATATATGAAACAAATAGTGAATATTTTTTTAGAATGAAAAATAATAATAATTGTCCCTATTCACCCCAATCGATATAGATTATAAAAAAAAGCTCTTTTTTATATTTGGGGTGAATGGAGACATTTATAAGAGAAATAAGAACATTCTTTATTATGTTTGTAGAGCATAAAAATAAGGTTATTTTTTTTTTAATATTTGTAGAGTAAATGTCACACAAGTTTTATTGACACTTACTCTACACATTCATGAAATGATATATGCATAATTTTGACATATTTCCGGCAGGGATCTAAGTACATACATTATAAAGATTTTACATCAACAATAAATACACAAATTAAACCTAAATAATATTATATAATTCTAAACCGAAAAAAAAAGATTGCAGCACAAAATCACAGAGGAATAAATAAAAAAAAATAAAAAGAAGTCAAAACGTTTGTTTTTGTTTTAGTGTGGCAAGAAATCTGCACGTGCGATTAAATCGATTTATTTAAATAAATTATAAAAATAATCGCGACGTGCAGATTCGATGATATTTTCAGTCTAGTCATTTATAATAAATTAATATTATTACCGACGCAGGCACTTACTTCTTAATAATATTGCGAGTGTCATCAGTGAATACATATTTTCAGATAAGAAGGGGATATAAACATTTATATAATATATATTATATAGAAAAACTAATCACATTAAATCATCGTCCATTTAATGGCCAGACATTATTTAAACCATATTAACTTAAAATAATAAACGAATACAGCGTGCGGGAGTGATACCACCGATATGTTAGCAAGCCACACAACTGCATGTATAAATATTAGAGTGAGCTTAAAGTAAATATTGCTTAATAACCAGAATTTGACACTGTATAAATACACAACAAATTTTAATAATTATTTTTACAATACCACCGATATATTATCAGGCGATACAACATGCGAATGTTTAAATATCAAGATGGCGGACCAAGCAGACGAGTCTGAGTGAGACACTTCGTGTAGCTTCTGCTTGGTCGGACATCTTGATATTTATCATCCACTTGTCCTGCTTCCAAATAACAGCGGTGTTGAATTATCTCTAATATTTATAGAGTGATTGTCAATATTGATGATTGCGTGAATATACCGCAAACGCCTGTGATTAGTTATACAAGAAATCTTTTTTTTCTTATACAAACAACACATTGGTTAATTTTCATTTGAAAATTTTACATTTTGCATATGTATGAAATTTTCCAAATGTACTATTATTTGATTCTCATGTTTATAGAGCATATTAGCAATGTGTATAAATACCAAGATGGCGGACCAAGCAGATGAGTCCGAATGAGACAATTAGTGTTTCCTCAGATCAAACTTGATTCTTCCATTTATAGAGCAAATGCGATATTAATATTTTGCATTTGCTCTATAAATATGTGCTAATGCACGCCATACAACTGTGTGTATAAATATCAAGATGGCGGACCGATTAGACGAGTCTGAGTGAGCTTGGTCCACCATCTTAATGTCCATCATACACTTTTCCGGCCTTCTATATTATCGGTGGTGTCGAATAATATCTAATATTTATAGTGATTATCAATATTGATGCTTGCGTGAATATACCGCAAACGTCCCTGATTGGTTATATAAGAAATAATTGCAATTATTTGTAGAGCACATTTTTATCTTGATATTTATCACACACAGTTGTATGGCCTGCTAATAGATCGGTGGTATCGGCGGGACTCAATATATATTATATTATTTACACACACTTTGAGTGGGGAATTAAATAATAATAAAAAAAATAATCACGTTTCATCGCAAAAATCTCGGACTTATGAATACTTAAAAATTAATACTTGATCAAGTACATTTATGTGGTTAATCGCTAGTTAATTATATATATATATATTTTATATAATTACGTATTTACAATTTAAGTTTCGCCGGTGGCTGCCAAACACGCACACTTAATATTAATATATATATAAACGATGTAAATGGACATACAAAAAGGCAGTCTTGTATTTTACGTGTATAAAATCTATCCGATACGAAAAATATCACCCACGACGCAAACTGTGCTTATTAACAGCAGTGAGTATGAAATGTATGGCAAAAAACTCTACAAAAAAAAAAAAAATCTCCACCGCCGCCGCT
Source organism: Agraylea sexmaculata (assembly GCA_022606485.1). Lineage (NCBI taxonomy): Eukaryota > Metazoa > Arthropoda > Insecta > Trichoptera > Hydroptilidae > Agraylea > Agraylea sexmaculata. The sequence goes on along the minus strand of JAGTTH010004058.1, from coordinate 35,837 downwards.
CTTTTTAGACGGAGACTCTCTCGCTGACGATTCATGGAATGTTTTTTTTTTTTCAAATGATTAATGGTCTCCGCGGAGAAGCTCCATCAGCAGGTTGAAGCTGGGCGTCTCCCCGTCCTTGGACTTGTTCGATGGATTGAGCATTTCCTTACCCACCTGGAAAATAAATCATAATAATTAATAAAACATATTGCCACATTTTTTTTAAACACCCAATTACTTCATCAATAATTAATCAAACAATAGTGCATTTAGAAATTTGGTATAAGAAGAAGCCGATCAAATTTCTCGATATATAGCGTGCTAATATATTAATATATCGCATTTGCTCTATAAATATAAGAATCAAGTTTGATCTGAGCAAACACTAATTGTCTCACTAGCTCGTCTGCTTGGTTCGCCATCTTGATATTTATACATCCAGTTGTGTAACCGGCTAATATATTGGTGGTATCGGATTAACGCCAAATGTCGGATTATCGAATTTTTAATATTAAAAAGAAAAATACTAAGGAAAAAAATCCATTCCTTAGTGAAAACATCATTGTCCCTATTCACCCCAATCATGTGTATATTTTACTTAACATCTCAATCTTGATAGTCGATTGTCTCAATTATTCATTTTTGCCTTAGTGATAATTAACACATTGAATAATTAAAAAAAGAAATGCTATTTAGTTTTGTAGAGCAAATGTCAAACTTTAAAAATGTTACATATATTATAAGTGAGTGTGAGATATTGTCTCTATTCACCCCAAACACTTTTATTTAAAAAAAAATATCTAGTTTAATTTTCCAGTCGAATGGGGTGAATAGGGACACTGAAAGTATTTTTTTATCTTCTATAATTGCAATTTAAAACTTGCTAAAATGTTAGTCCGATACCACCGATATATTAGCAGAGCGTACAATCAAGATGGTGGACCAAGCAGACGAGTCTGAGTGAGACAATGAATTTTTTCTATATGTATACATATAAGCTCAATAAAAATTATAATCTGACACATGTAAGTTTTAAAAGAAACAACTACTAAATATTTTTCGCATATTAGCGATAACGTTGCATGGGGTTTATGCACTGCCAGGCGCTTCTGAGATATCGAGGCAAGAAATAAAATTATGAGATTATCCAAATCGCCCCTGGTATTATTTCGTATTAGTATAACATAACCGTATTTCTCTCCGATAATAATAAAAAGCCACTATCGCTCCATATTAATTCAAAATAAAAATGGCCGTTGCATTATGTTGATAATAAATTTTCTCAATGGAAAAATGTACTACCTGACAAGTTTTTTGAAGCTCCGGTATTCTTAATAAGAGTTCTCCGAACTTGGCAGGTGTGTCGGGGTAATAAGCTAAGGTGTAAGCCTGAAGCGCTTGAAGGGCTTTCTCTTGTGACGCTCTCACTTTTTCAGGTTCACGTAAATCTGACGTATCTATATAAAAAAATAATTAATCAATTATTAAAATTCATCTAAAATTAATGTTATCCAAAAACAAACCAGAATTGAGCAACACAATGACTTTCATGCCGACATATTCATAACGATCGACTCGTAACCTCCGCAGATGGTCGGTGAAATGCAGCATTCTTTCAATGCAAGGCGTCAAACCCATTCTGAAAGAATAATAATAATTAGTAAAATAAAAAACATATACTTTTCAAGGGTGTCGCAAAAATATAACAAGCTAATATTAATAAATAAAAATGGCTCTATCTTAAACAATAACATTTACAACGACAATTGAGGAAATATGAGATAATCTTTAATATAATGAAGTGTTTATTTACAAAATTCTAAATAAAAATTCTATGTAAAAATGGCGTATCCCGTTATATGCCTTTATTCTATCAAAAATGTTATAAAGAAACTGTTTTTATTTTAATTTAGCAGAATATTATTGTCTGTCGGTGATCTAAACAATTTCTAGTTACACAGGTCACTTAATAATCTGTATTTACCATACAATACAGCAAATCACAGTAAACCTGGATCGGGATTTTATTAATATTATTCCCGATCTCCCAGTCATAATTACCGATAAAAGCATTTTATTTTACTTGAGTGGGATGTGAACTCGGGACCACAGTATTTTTAGCCACGCGCCTTACCGACTGAGCTATTAAGTCAATCTACGGAAAAAGGGCGTGTTCCGTTATATATTGTATCCAAACCATCAATTGTTATAAAGAAACTGTTTTTTTTGCACAATAATATTAAATTTGCTTGATATATATATATATATATGACCTTCCTTTGGAGTTGTGGAATTTATTTATATATATGCTCCGATGGGCTAATCGCCTCAGTATTCACCTTACAATCCAGGAAATCAGAGTAAACCTGGATCGAGACTTATCGATCGTGATTTTATTAATATTATTTCCGATCTCCCGGTCGTAGTAATTAATTTTTTTATTATTCATACTTGCTACTCTGTTGAAGGGTGATTCCTCGATTTCCACCACCAACTCTCACTTCTCCGGGAGTGCTGACTCCTCGATAACAACACGAAAGCACCAATAATTCACACCAACTGTTGATCAGCAGACATATCTGATCATCAATCTATATTTATAAAAAAAAATGACATAAGAATGATACAAAACAAAATATGAACGTATATAGAAATACATACGGATATATTTTTAAACAGCGGCAGACTCTTGCACCATTTAACAATTTTGTACAATCGATGATCGGCGATGTTGCACAGGTTTGCTAAAAAGTCCGGACTGGAATCGGCGGACACTCCGGCCGCTCTTAACAACGGATTGTTCATCATACTGGAGGCCGTGGCAGATGCGGATCCGCCGGGAGGTAGGCCTTTATTTAATTTATTCAACTCTGACTCGTTGTATTTCCAGAGGTGTTCCACATCCATTATCTCCTAAAATTTATACATAAAAACAGTTAAATAATTATCGGGTGATAGATAAGTATTGTATTACTTGTAGTAAAGTTGGAATCCCAATGTTTTCGTGATGCTGACCGGGTTCCATCTTCACTCCGAGGCCAGCTGTAGAGTTGGATCCTAAAGATCCGGTATGAAGATCATGTTGCGAATGATACGACAGATGAGACGATGGACCGTTCACCTGAAATATATAAATATTATTACAATATCCCGATGTATATTAGTAGAGAGTATTATATTCTTACAGATGTCAAGCTGGACGCATGCCGGAGCGGTCCAGATTGAAGTCCAGCACCGAGTAGAGAGCTAGTAGACGCCGCCCCACTCAAGCTGTAAGAACACTGATATGTCGAACGACCACCTCTGGTTCTATCTTCTCTAATCGCTAAAATATATATATACAATTAATTAGAATTCATCTGTAATGAGTCGTAGAGCTGATATGAATAGAGCTCGGTAGTATTGTTATACACCAGCTCTATTCATATACGCACTGCACATTAGTCTACGGCCTCTTCTAAGTCTCACCTTCCAATTTCATCCCGCAATGGAGACATTTATCGAATCTACAAGCGGGACACTTTTTTCTTGTGGCGACTGTCACCGGACAATTTGCACCTCGAAGACAAACATAATTCTTCCTATTCTGCACGGTTCTTTTAAAAAAGCCTTTACACGATTCACAAGAGAAGATGCCGTAGTGAAAACCAGATATCTTGTCTCCGCAAATTGGACATGGACTGGAAAAAAAAAAATTAATAAGTGCCGCTGGAATAAAAAAGAATAGTTTATTTTATACCTGTTGATTAACTGCTGCCGGCTAACACCTTGATGATGATGAATCCTATCTTCTTGACCTTCAGGGTCAGGACTTCCGGCTTCTGTAGTGGTGCTTTCACCGCCTAGATTACTTTCTGAATTGCATAACGATTGAGGCATTGCCTGTCGAGTGAATGCTCCATGCTCCGATCTGAACATCATCGCAGCATGAGCGGGAATCGAATGTCTTCCCTACATACATAAAAAATAAAACAATCAATTAAATTATTAAAATAAATAAAGTGAAATATATATACCTGAACTGGGGAATGTGTCGGGCTGAACTCTGAACTGTATGAATAACATGAAGAATGTGACGCATCGCTGTTGTTTCGAGATAAGGACGGAGTATACGGAGTATGTCTTGTGGCACTGGGACTCGCTGAAGGACTACTATAAACACCGAGTATTTAAATTTTTATTCATACACTATATTGCAATTCCGATCTCTTACCTGTGAGTGTAAACGGAATGAATAGCAGAATCGGTACTCATATTCGATGAAATTTTATGATGCCTATTGAGCAGCGGGGAATTACTCGGAGTACTGTGGATTGAATAACCGCTGAGAAGCTTATCGACCAGTAGAGGAAGCTCGGGTTTTACATCTAAATAAAAAAAAAGCAATTTGTCAGAAAATATATCTACAAGGTGGTACATTTTGTATAAGTCAAGTTTACCTAATAAATTGGTCTGATTGTTTCCGGCTTGAAAAATTTGGTCTCTTTTCGAAGAGTACATTTCGGGAGCCGCTTTCGACGTGGGTATAATATTCACAGGAATATTCTTAATGGATTGTTCTAAGCTCGGTGAACGCTGTTCGGAGTTATGGCAAGTATTATTTTGACCGAGCGGGGATCCCGGACTTCTCGTATCACACCTGTTGTCCCCAGATAATACGGATACCTAATAAATATATATATATTTTTAGTAAGTCTATAATTTTATTCGTTAATTTAATAATAAATCTTACCCTGTTCATACTTTGACTTCTTTGGTGTTGATGCAAAGTGGAATGGTGGGAATTTTTAAACTTTAAACCGAGTGCCTCTTGATTCGATAGATTTTGAAACGACATTGAATTGAGACGGTTATTCATGCTTAACGATACTTCTTTTTCGTCTTTTAAGGAGAAGCCGTTGCCTTCGACGATTGTAGGCGGACCGCTCATTGAATCTTGACTGCCTTCGAGGGCTACGTCGATTACCATTTCCGAGTCGGACAGCTCACCTTCCCAGGACATGGGCCTCTCTCTATCTCTATCGTCGGAAGTTTGATCTACATGGTTTTCGTTTGTCATGGAGGACACCATACTAGAAGATGGCCGTTTTTTCTTTGTTCTCATGTTGACCTGATAGTGGTGATGATTGAAGTCGATTTTGGAGACTTCGGCATCATTCGAATCTTCATCTTCAATATCGGGTAGTCTATCTTGCTCATTTTTCTGATGCTCTTCGGAAGGCACACTTATACGAACTCCATTGGAGCTATAGGAAAATTGACCTACGATTTAAAAAAAAATTAATAATAGTAATAATCAAATTGATTCATTAAAATATTAATACCGTTAGGCAATTGACGTTCGGACATATTAATCGGAGTGACTGAAACATTTCTACCAGAGATTTCCATTTTAGAACCTATGGACTCTTGGAGCGATGCACTGGAAGCTGCACTAGCCATTTCTCGATGCACTTATATTAACACAAACACACACATTACAAACTAAATTAATAAATAATGTGCGCGGCTTTGTAAAAAGTATTACAAAATTATTATTATATTTTCCAAAAGGACCGGCGAACACTCTCAAAAAATATTTGTAAACGTTTTTTTAAATTGCAGTCTCACACTTTAAATATCACTTGCGCTTCTCGTTTCCGATTGATTGTCAATTCGAGTGTAGAAAATATATTATAAAACTGTTTTCACAAAAATATCATGATCCGTTCACAGTGTTCAAGTATATATATTAAAAATATAGATTGTTTTTTATTGTGCACTGTCATGGTTGCCTCAGCTGTCCGGGTAGACGGACTGTTCCGACCTGGAGTCGTCCATCGTGGAGATCCCGAGGAGTTTCTTGAGATGTCTGTGAGACGAGACCGACGAAGCGTTCCCTCTTCGACGATCTCGGCCGGCTTTGCAGCAGCGGGAGGGTTCAACCCCGGAAAGCACTAAATCAGTCGGCCCAGGCGAAAGCATTCCGTGCATTTTGCTCTTCCTGAAATCATACAAAATAAAAATAAATATGCAATAAGCATTCATCCATTGTGCGAGAGGTGTCGGGGTCAAAATGAGGATTATCATAAATTATGTTAAAACTGTTTTTCATCCAAAAATAGTAGAGGTCACCCGTTCAAGTACTGACCGCACCCAATGACGCTTAACTTAATATTATAATAATAATACAACAACTCACTTTACATACTGTAAACGCCACAATTGAAAAAAAATCATTCTACATACACAAATATAAATAAGAAAATTTTGATAAATCAAAACAAAACGCTTTTATTACTTCTGTTTTGTAACTATTATTTATAGTCTCTATTCACCCCATTGATTAATATTTTAATTTAAAAAAATGCACTATAATTTCTCCAGTCGAGTATTTTTATACAAAAAGTATTTTTAGAAAAAAAAATAAAATAAATATATATACATATATATATATATATATATATATATATATATATATATATATATATATATTGGATAAATTGAAATTCTCATTAATGTTGGTCTCAATTAGTCTCATACATTAACAAAAACACCTTTATAGCATCTGTGTATTATTTAGTCTCTATTTACCCCGTTGATTGGTATGTTAATAAAAAAAATGTACTTTTAATATTCCAGTCGATTGGGGTGAATAGGGACAACGGAAGTATTTTTCACAAATTAAAAAAAAAAATTGACATTTTGTATAAATTTAAATAATCACTAATGTTGGTCTCAATTAGTCTTATACAGTATTAAAAAAAACTATTATCGCCTCTGTATATCTATTATGTATTTATTATTTATTAAAAAAAAAACACTTAAATTCTCTTGTAGATTGGGGTGAATAGGGACATCGGATTTTTTTAAATTGTTAAAAAATTGATTGAAAAAGTGATTGGGGTGAATAGAGACACTAGAAGTAGGTATAATTTAAAAAATATATAATATTAAATTTGGTCTTTATAATAGTCTTATATCTGAACAGACAACACATTAAATTCCAGCCGATTGGGGTGAATAGGGACAGTGGATGTGATTATATATATATATATATATATATATATATATATATATATATATATATATATATATATATATATATATATAAATATATTTATTTTATTTTTTTATTATTTGATGAGTTATCCTGATCGATCAAGTCTCGATCCAGGTTTACTCTGATTTCCTGTATTGTAAGGTAAATACTGTTTATTAAGTCGGTGACCTGCAGTAACTAGTGTAATAGTTAAGATCACCAATAATATATATATATAGCAGTTAGCAGCAGCAGCAGCAGCAGTATATATATATATATATATATATATATATATATATATAGCAAGTATATATATATATATATATATATATATATATATATATATATATATATATATTCTCCAGCCGATTGGGGGGAATAGGGACATCGGATGTGATTATATATAAATCCAATTTGAATATTCACACCGATCGATCGAGAATCCAGTTTGGTGAATGTGAATAATATGATAATTGTTCATGCTCCAGTTTGTTGCCAGACATATGGAGGGAATTGCGCCACTCTTCCACAATGTAATAATATAATAAAATATTACGCAAGCCGAGTTAGTTGGAGAGACCTGACCGCCCCCCGCCGCCCCCCCATGCCGCCCCCCATCGCCAGCAAACTGGTTTCATCGAGGAAATGCTGCTGCTGCAAAGGGGCTTGGCTTAACACACTGTCTTACTAATTGTCACAATACATATATTCATTCCAAATTTGAAATGACACAACAAACAAAACACGCTCAACACAAACAACAAAATGGACGACGATACGCAACGGGTTGTATGTATTAAAGTTGTAATAATAGGGGAGATGTCGAGTTATTTAAATACATTTTTCCAGCCATCGAGGGTGAAGGACGAGGGTGGTCGTTTACGAAAATGGCTGAGGAGTTTCACCGAGTTGGAGATGTTATTGCTGATGCTGACAACGATAGTCTTCATCATGTCCGCGGTGCACTTCATCATGAGGTTTGTTCACATTGCGCCAGTATGCGAAATCTGTTCGCCGCGAACTGCCAACGGGTGAAAATACAACCTGTCTTTGGTTGAACTTCGAATAAACTAAAGGCGAATATGTAATTCCAATACGAGCATTAAAAAATATACTAAAAGGGGCCTAAGATTTTTTTCGTATAAAAAAAAATATTTAATTCTCTGAGGTTTTTTATTTTATAGTGTGCGTTTCTTATTTATTTGAAATTTTCAATTTGTTAATGTTTTTTTATGTTCTGCTTGGTTTTTTAATACGACGTTTATCTTTGAGTTTTCATTTCATTTTTGCTTTAAAGTGTTTTTTTTATCGATTAGAAGAAATTTTTTATTTTAAAAATGAAGTATGAAAATGTAGAATTGTTATGCATAATCAAATTAAATACATATAAACATATTTTGAAATTATTAAATATTTTTAATACGAAGATAATTTATATCGTAGACTATAGCGACTATTCATTTTTTTTAAATATATAAATATATATATATATATAGTATATATATATATATATATATATATATATATATATATATGTATATGTATATATATATATATATATATATATATATATATATATATATATATATTTATATATAAGAAAAGAGTATTCGATTTATATGCTTGCTTTTTATTACAACCCATTCTAAACATTCTCCCACATTTTGTAAACAATTCCATCCTAAACGTCAATACTCTTCTTTGGGATCCCCCGCAATGCTCTAGTGGTACTTGGTTAATATACAACCTGTCTTTGGTTGAACTTCAAATAAATTAAAGGCGAATATGTAATTCCAATACGAATATTTCTAAATGCACAATCGTTTGATTAGTGTGTTTATAGAGCACATTTCAGGCCATATGTATAAATAACAAGATGGCGGACCAAGCAGGTGAGTCTGAGTGAGCTTGATCCACTTAACAGTAAATATTGCACTATTCTTATACGATATATTATCAGACCATACAACTGAATGTTTAAATATCAAGATGGCAGAGCAAGCAGACGAGTCTGAGTGAGACAATTAGTGTTGCCTCTGTCAATCTCATCTGCTTGATCCGCCATCTTGATATTTATATCATACACTTTTCCGACCTTCTATAATATCCGTGGTGTGGAATAATCTCTAATATTTATAGAGTGATTGTCAATATTGATGCTTGCGTGAATATACCGCGAACGTCTGTGATTAGTTATACGAGAAATTTATTGAACTTAAAATAATTAAGTGTAAGGAATGGTACACTTTCATTAATGCTCCAGGTCGGCTAGTAATTATTATTTTAAAAAGAATCTTGCGTATTTAATTATTAGGTGATTGACCGCCTGATGATAGAATTTGTATTATTGTAAGCACACGTCATAGAATTCATGAAACAACAATAGTACGTAAACAAGAACATATCGTCAAACTGTCAAGAGACATTATGACAACATAGTGTTTACAATTAGTTGTTGTTGATGCGGTAAATACGGTCAGCGACCTTAGGCGTTATGACAACATAGTTGTTATTCATTTGAACTTGACAACGAATTTTGTTTTTGTTACATCATATATTCACTCAGTTATTTTAAGACACGTTGTATATTTATTTAATTTATAGGCTTGTGACTTGGGATAAATGTTACTACAACTTCTGGGGGACTGACTACAGGACCGAATACGAACAACAGGACAACCACAGGACCGAATACGAGTGGTAGATTAACGATTGATAAATAAATATAATTTAAAATATTATTTTTGCGTTTGATTGTATGTGTGTAGGTATGCCATTCCGCACCCCCCGAGGTGTTGCGCCGTCACAGCGAATATTATGAGTTGGTAACAAACATGGAGTAGAATGTATTGCATTCCAAATAACCTGAATGTGTGTGTGACCTCGACTCGCGGAACTGCCGTAAATACCTCTTACTAAATACATTACTCGATAAATTACTTATTAGTAAAAATACACACTACTATCCCAGTGCGAACGAGCCACTAAATACAACGCGAAATTTGCCCCCGGCGAACTGTCAATCGGTGGTATTGTATCATATGAAACTCCTGCGCGCGCGGACTTATATTAAAAAAAAAAAATACGGTTGCGCTGCATTATCATCACTTGGGATCCCCCGTAATGCTCTAGTGGTGCAGTACTATATATTATATATATAAAAAGTTCCTTTAATGAATGTGTAGAGTAAATGTCAAGAAACAATATTAAAAGATGAGTTTTAATGAGGCAATACTCAAACTCGTCTACATGGTTCGCCATCTTCTAATATAGGTTATAACGAGCGGACACAGATCTGTCTCTATTCACCCCAAGCATGCTGTTTTTATCCTAATGTCGATTGGGGTATATATATATATATATATATATATATATATATATATATATATATATATATATACTGCCTATATATATATATATATATATATATATATATATATATATATATATATATTACATTTTAAGAGAAATCAAAATATTTGTTTCTCATATTTTTTAAAGCGAATATAATTCAATAATGTGTAGAGTAAATGTCATGAAACAATCAACTGGATATTTAAATATGAAGATGAAGTTTGACTGAGGCAATACTCGTCTACATGGTTCGCCATCTTCTGTATCTTCTAATATCGGTTATAACGAGTGGACACAGATCGTGTCTCTATTCACCCCAAGCATGCTGTTTTCATCCTAATGTCGATTGGGGTGAATGGGGACATATATTTTTTAAAATATATTTTAAGAGAAATCAATATAATTGTTTCTCATATTTTGTAGAGCGAATATAATTTAATAATGTGTAGAGTAAATGTCACATTTGCTGGTTGGAAAGGAGACGTCTTTAATTTATTTATTACACTCTATGCGGAAACGGGACGGATTTTATTCGGGGAAAATTTTACATTTATTAGGCGGATTTTTTAATAATAAATTAATTGACTAATTTCACAGTTTGGCTCACATATTAGTAGTAGTAGCAGCCATATTATTCTCCGCTAATAATAATAAACTGCCGTTAATCAGTATTGATCCTAAATAAAAATGATTGTAGCTTAAACGATATCCAAAAAATGTAATTTATAGCTTTTACTATTACGTATTATGTTACTATATCACAAATCACAACCATTTGCAGTAAATAAGATCGTCCTTGGGCGTGTCTAAAGATTGATATTTACCCTATACATTCATAACAAAAGGTATAAGTACGTAAAAAGTAGGTTAGAATATGTCCATTTATTAAATAATTAAACCCTATAAATTAAGCTTTCACTTAATAGGGTCGGTTTCTTCAAACATAGAGCTACGTAACTCGAGAGTAATCAGTTTTTTACTATAGTAATTGCACAAAAATGCTGAATCTCGAGTTAAGAAACTGACCCTTTAATAATTAGTAATATATTAAATAAATGTCATACTTGTGAGATTATCCACTAATCACATTAAAAAAAAATTAGATATGAAATTGAGCGGTTGGGTGGAATAAGGGCGGATGACGGGATACGCCCTTTTTCTTGTAAAAAAAAAGAACTTTCGACTTCATCATATAAAATAATATAGAATGTTTAAATAAATATATTAACAATGTCCCTATTCACCCCAATAGATATTTATGTTTGGGGTGAATAGAGACAAGTTCAATGTCTGCTGTATTTTTTTTTGTAAATGTCAAACTTGAGACGAAATAACTTTGAAACCGACAGCTTTATTGTAGTGAAAAAGATTAATACATAAATGTGTATATTAATATATGTATAATCGAGTTGTTGGGTGATATACGCCCTTTTTCCGTAAAATAGCATTCGTGGATGATATCAAAATTCTCTATATCGACGGGCTCCGCTAAGACGGCGATGAGTCGAAAAACACAACTTTACAGGACGGCCGAAAAACCGTTTTTTTAAGGTTTTTATTTAATATCTCTTTATTCAAATGCTATATCGTTTCACTGTTTTCGGAAAAACGTGCCCCATTGTGTTATCAACATACGAGTATTTTTTAAATATGTAATAATGCAATATTTAAAAGGGGGCAAGCTAAAAATTGTTCTTGTAGGGAAGATTTGCTGAGGGGAAGCGCACGGGAAGGCGATACACGGAGTTATCGCTGTCTTCAATGTCCTTCTTGAAATACTTGGAGATGATAAGTCACACACACACTACTATGCATCACACTCACACACTCTCATCCTAGCTCCCTCACACACACTACTACACCGACACGCACACACCCACAATATCTATTATACTACTATACCTACTACTACTACTAGCAGCTTCATTACCAGACACTCGCACCACTACCTTTACAATATTGCTTTATTATTACATTCTATTATATTATTTATATTACATATCAAATGGCAAAAATAAATATACCCAAATACAACCGGTAAGTATTTAAATATCTCAAGTGACTAGGTTTCCCAACTGATATTATTTTAAGCATTCATTCCTTGACCACTTCACTGAATATGACCATACTCTATAGTGTTTATAGGAATTGCAGTTTTGTTTGAATATAATACAGATAACAAAATATAATGCTTTTTCTCAAAAAACAATTCAAATAAAGACAAATGGTAAAGATATTCATTCATTCTGTTGAAAAAATGGTTTTATTAGTATACTTTTTCTCATGCATTAATATTGAATTGCATGTGACATAATTTTATTATCTCTTCCTATCATTTTATCATTATTAGTGTCTATCCTCGCTATAGCCGATATGATACCTGTAATACTCACTCAATAATACCAAGTATACAGTTATAAAATCATTTACAATTAATAATTTGAATTTTAAATTAGTTCATACATTACATTTCTCATATACGTAATATACTAAGGATATTTTTAATTATAATTATAAATCTCCTTCATCGATTGGGTAAATGATTATATTATTTATGATTATAGTTACTAGTGGTCGATTCCAAAATTTTTTAATCCTTTCGTTTCTCTACTATTTTTATGATATTGTCTTTAAATTCTAGATTGCTTGCGTTACTGACCTTGTGTCGATAATTTTCCATTTTTTTGTCACCGCTACTATTTTTACGAGGTGCACTGACTGATATTAATGGGAAAATTTACGCTATTCATTGTATAGAAATCTTTAAAGTTTTCAAACCACACACTTAATTAACAAAACCACTATTCAATAGTGACTTCTCACAAATAAAACACAAATCAGCTATTATATTTAAAATTGTATTACCGTCGCGTCGTCTCATCTTATAGAAATACACAAAAAATAATGTTAATGGCGTTGAAAGTCTAAAGAATACTGAAACTTTTTGAAAAATATCACACAATAATTATAAGAGTGAATAAGCCCTTGAAAAATATTTTTGGATTTTAAAAATCAATGAAAACATTTTTTTAACAAGAAACAGAAATATCTGTTCAATTAAATATAAAAGTGTTTTTACCAAACCACTTGAACGATGTCCGAGGTATTAAGTGGTAGAATGAATGAATGTATGAATTCTAAGAATGGTTATTTAATTGAAATAATCAGTAAATGAAATAAATATTGATAATTTAAAATGACGATAGTATTTATTGTCATCCGCTTGTTTAGTTGCAGCTAATAATAAACTTCGAAGCCTCTGTGTGATTTATTGAAAAAAAATAACTGTTTCTACAAATTTTCAGCTTGTTATGTCAAAATACCCTATTTTAATAATAATAATAGAGAATAATAGTTATTTAATGAAAAAAATTTTTTTTTTAAATATCTCACATATGTGGAAACATATTTAGTGGCAAGTTTTTAAATAAAAATACAACCGGTAAATTAGGATATTAGTAATATATTATGTTCACAATACAATAGCCATATGACTTGACCACTTCACTGAATAAGACCATAGGAACTCTATTCTTATAATACTCACTACTTTATATTATCGTATTTATTGGAATTGCAGTTTTGTTTGAATATAATACAAATAACAGGGTATTTCATCATTCTGTTGATTTTGCTGATAAAAACACACCCAAGAACCACTTATAGTTTTTGGTTTCAAAAGTGTTGATAATCCACCAATATTATTACAAAGCAGGGAGTCTTTGTTTCGACCACTTTTAAAAAAAATATAACTTTTATTATTTAATATTATCACTGAAAAATGTGTTTTTTTGAAATAATAATATTAAATTATTATTAAAAATGAAATTATTTTTAGTAAAGTAGAGTTTAAACAAGCGATCGTGAAGAAGAAGAAGTATTGCGGCATCCCTGAAATGTTTGAATCTTTTTTGAAATGTGTAATTGTTGGTGAGTATTGTATGAGTATTATAAGGCAGGAAGAAAGGGACTGATAGTGATGGTGGTGGGGAGTCATAGCCGTGTCTTATTGGTTACTAATACACACATGATTGTTCACACGTATATGGTGTCGGTGTGCGCAATGAAGACTAAGCTACCTGAAGATATCGCCTACAGTGTTTAGCAAATGAACGACTAAGAAGGCGATGTCTCCGTTCGTATTGCTCGAGCGTCAAATTTTTTCTCCCGTGGGCGATAACTCGAAACGTACCCCATAAGAAAAAACCTATCTTTCTCAATTTAAGCACTAGAATCGTGATTTTTTGTCAGAATATGCGCAATAATTAATTAAATAATAAAATGAGAAAAAGTTAAAAAGGTAATATCCCGAGTCATATTACTCTTAGTCGAGCCCGTCGATATGTAGATTTATGTAAAAAAAAAACTTGAGTGTTACTAAAGACAATATTTGATTATATTAAAAATGTTTTGTGATTTCGAAAATGACAATTTCAGTATACGCCCTTATTCCAGCGAGTGCTTCTTGATTGTACGTGTGAAAAATAATTGAACAGGCCTGTTTAGTTTGGCGCAAAAAGTGGTTAAAGAGGAGAGGCGGCGGCGTTGAGTTGTGACCACACTTTCCTCGCGTGTTGTAATTGCAATGAACGTGTGGTCACCCGAGTGATGTTCCGTTAGACGCGTAGGCCAGTCTGATATGCCGAAGTCTTGACTCCGTGACTCACACGACCGGGATGTGAACCAACGTCATTGCCATAATGTACTGTTATACAGCGACAGCCTTGTGTGGGACACTCGTCGGTAACCACAAGCTCGACTAATAGTTAAATATGTAACTAATAGTTAAAACGCAGACAGAATGTCAATATGATAATATTCTGAATGCTGGGATTTGAAGGTGAATCATCAGTGTGCCGGAAACTGGCCACATTCACCTGGACAACTTTCAACAGGTAGTCATCACTACTGCATGTTTTGTAATATTACACTCGATCTATCGTTCATTATAATATATTGAAATTTTCAATTTGTTAATGTTTTTTTATGTTCTGCCTGGTTTTTTCATAGGACGTTTATCTTTGAGTTTTGATTTCATTGTTGCTTTAAAGTGTTTTTTTTATCGATTAGAAGAAATTTTTGATTTTAAAAATGAAGTATGAAAATGTAATGCATTATCAAATTAAATACATCTAACAATATTATGAAATTATTTAATATTTTTAAATGCTCTGATTTGTTTTTAATACGAAGATAATACGTTGTTTGTTTTTTCATTCGAAAGAAGTTTGAATTTTTTTATTAAAATTATTAATAAAATAATATAACGCGGTTTTCATATGATGACAACACTCATCACAATATTTAAAAAGCGAGTCTCCTGATAAATACTTTTTTTGAGAATTTTCATTTATTATGCATTATTAAATATCTCTAAAATTATTTTGAAATTAATTTAATAATAATATCATTAAAATACCCGTTTCGAGATTTTAGATATGTATTAATTATGATTAAATATTTAAATTGAATTATTTATACACCTGGCAACACTACGTTTAAAATGTCAAACAATTTGAAGTGTATATATAAAATTTTACAGATTACGATTAACTACCTTCTATTGACAGAGACATGAAATGTGTTATAGATAATGGATGAATCTACATTAGTTGCCGGTCAAATAGGACCATTTTACTATTTCGAAAAAGCCCCATTTTATAGTTTAAATAAGGATTGAAAATCAACATTTTTTGACATTTCATACATACAATATGTGGCTCAGTTCCTAGTACCCTGATACACTAAGCAATATTTTTATACATATAGCGACTCTGTATATATTATTTGTATAATTATTAAATAGCTTTAAAATTATTTTGAAATTAATTAAATAATATTATTAAAATACCCGTTTCGAGATTTTAGATATGTATTAATTATGATTAAATATTTAAATTGAATTATTTATACACCTGGCAACACTTGTCTGTCATGTGTCAAAAAAATTGAAGTGTATATATAAAATTTTACAGATTACGATTAACTACCTTCTATTGACAGAGACATGAAAAGTGTTATAGATAATAGATGAATCTACATTAGTTGCCGGTCAAATAGGACTATTTTACTATTTCGAAAATGTCCAATTATATAGTTTAAACAATCATTGAAAATGAACATTTTTTTACGTTTCATACAATTACGAACAATACGGACAGCAAACATATTTCAAACGAAAGTATACGATATCTCGAAGGTATTCGATACATATTAAGGGCTACTTTCGCATATCTTCAATAATCAACAAATTTAAATGCAGTCTCACTACCAAATATTCTATTCTATTTTGAATATATGGCTCAGTTCCATAAAGACTTAAGAGCACACGGAATTTTAATGCTTGTACCCTGATATATTAAGGACTATATTTTCTGTATATAGCGACTCTGTATACGCTGAGGATATTTGAAAGATTGACCCGTACAGACAGACAGACAGACAGACAGACAGACAGACAGACAGACATACACACAGTTAGACAATTATATATATTATAAAACACGCCTCAATATATTGTTCCTGTATAGTGCTCTCTAATTATTAGAATAGAATACTGCATGTTTTGTAATATTACACTCGATCTATCGTTCATTTGGAATATTTATTATATTCCATATAAACAACGATAATACAAGATTATTTCTATTATAATAATTTAGCCGCATTCATCGTTTATTAATATATAAAACACGCCTCAATATATTGTTCCTGTATAGTGCTCTCTAATTATTACAATAGAATACTGCATGTTTTGTAATATTACACTCGATCTATCGTTCATTTGGAATATTTATTATATTCAATATAAACAACGACAATACAAGATTATTTCTATTATAATAATTTAGCCGCATTCATCGTTTATTAATATATAAAACACGCCTCAATATATTGTTCCTGTATAGTGCTCTATAATTATTACAATAGAATACTGCATGTTTTGTAATATTACACTCGATCTATCGTTCATTTGGAATATTTATTATATTAAATATAAACAACGATAATACAAGATTTTTTATATTATAATAATTTAGCCGCATTCATCGTTTATTAATATATAAAACACGCCTCAATATATTGTTCCTGTATAGTGCTCTCTAATTATTAGAATAGAATACTGCATGTTTTGTAATATTACACTCGATCTATCGTTCATTTGGAATATTTATTATATTAAATATAAACAACGATAATACAAGATTTTTTATATTATAATAATTTAGCCGCATTCATCGTTTATTAATATATAAAACACGCCTCAATATATTGTTCCTGTATAGTGCTCTCTAATTATTACAATAGAATACTGCATGTTTTGTAATATTACACTCGATCTATCGTTCATTTGGGAATATTTATTATATTCAATATAAACAACGATAATACAAGATTATTTCTATTATAATAATTTAGCCTCATTCATCGTTTATTAATATATAAAACACGCCTCAATATATTGTTCCTGTATAGTGCTCTCTAATTATTAGAATAGAATACTGCATGTTTTGTAATATTACACTCGATCTATCGTTCATTTGGAATATTTATTATATTCAATATAAACAACGATAATACAAGATTATTTCTATTATAATAATTTAGCCGCATTCATCGTTTATTAATATATAAAACACGCCTCAATATATTGTTCCTGTATAGTGCTCTCTAATTATTAGAATAGAATACTGCATGTTTTGTAATATTACACTCGATCTATCGTTCATTTGGAATATTTATTATATTCAATATAAACAACGATAATACAAGATTATTTCTATTATAATAATTTAGCCGCATTCATCGTTTATTAATATATAAAACACGCCTCAATATATTGTTCCTGTATAGTGCTCTCTAATTATTAGAATAGAATACTGCATGTTTTGTAATATTACACTCGATCTATCGTTCATTTGGAATATTTATTATATTCAATATAAACAACGATAATACAAGATTATTTCTATTATAATAATTTAGCCGCATTCATCGTTTATTAATATATAAAACACGCCTCAATATATTGTTCCTGTATAGTGCTCTCTAATTATTAGAATAGAATACTGCATGTTTTGTAATATTACACTCGATCTATCGTTCATTTGGAATATTTATTATATTAAATATAAACAACGATAATACAAGATTTTTTATATTATAATAATTTAGCCGCATTCATCGTTTATTAATATATAAAACACGCCTCAATATATTGCTCCTGTATAGTGCTCTCTAAATATTACAATAGAATACTGCATGTTTTGTAATATTACACTCGATCTATCGTTCATTTAGAATATTTATTATATTCAATATAAACAACGATAATACAAGATTATTTCTATTATAATAATTTAGCCGCATTCATCGTTTATTAATATAAAAAACACGCCTCAATATATTGTTCCTGTATAGTGCTCTCTAATTATTACAATAGAATACTGCATGTTTTATAATATTACACTCGATCTATCGTTCATTTGGAATATTTATTATATTCAATATAAACAACGATAATACAAGATTATTTCTATTATAATAATTTAGCCGCATTCATCGTTTATTAATATATAAAACACGCCTCAATATATTGTTCCTGTATAGTGCTCTCTAATTATTAGAAGAGAATACTGCATGTTTTGTAATATTACACTCGATCTATCGTTCATCTGGAATATTTATTATATTCAATATAAACAACGATAATACAAGATTATTTCTATTATAATAATTTAGCCGCATTCATCGTTTATTAATATATAAAACACGCCTCAATACATTGTTCCTGTGTTTCCAGTGCAATTATTATTATAGAATTTTAAAAATGGAACATTTAAATTGTATCCATACATATTTAATGGAAACATGTCTCAGTTCCATAAAGTCTTAAGAGCACACAGGCTCTTTAACACACTTGTATCACAATACATTAAGAAGTATTTCCCCATAGCAGTGCAGTGTTATGATGAGTTTACGCAATAGTAGTCATTATGGTGTATAGTGTTCAATACTGAAAGGTGTTCCTGTTGGATTACAGCTTACAGCTTACAGCAGGTCTCGTCTTTATAGACAGTGTAGTGTTATAGTACATCACAGTACAGTACATGATATTATAGTATAGTGCAGTGCGCCCCGGTCACTGACCCCGCTCACCGCCACTGTCCCTCTCTGCCTGCCCCCTTCTCCCCGCCGCCCCCTGTCCACCAGTGCCCGCCGCCCCCAGCCTCCTCCACCTCCCCCCGCCCCCCTACTCGCCCCCCCTGTCCTCTATCCACAGCACGACCTTCAGGTCCCGCACGCCGCCGACCTTGCCACCACTACACCCGTACTCTCTCTCACACCTACACACACATACACTAACACACATGACTCTCCTTATACTACTCCAGTAATACCTGCTAGCCAGTATAGTCTAGTCCCAGTCCCAGTCCCAGTCCCAGCCCCAGTCCCAGCCCCGTCATGCTAGTGCAGTCTCCCCAGCCAACAATCCCGCTCCTCTTCTGTTTCTCTCACAATATTCCAACACAGACTCACAGCGGCCGACACTACATCACACTAACGCCGCCTCTCTCTGACTGCTCACCACAATAACAACAAAATCAACCACACACTGGCAACACCACAACAATGCATACATTTCCACATTGTAGTCTTCAAATAATGTAATGAAAACATGAAAAACTCAATTTGTAATTAAAGAAAAACAACACGTTATACATTTTCACAGATTATTTTATTACATATTATCTCCTGAATATTATTCTTCAAAATGCTAATAATACAAGATTAATCTTTCGCTATGTATTTAAAAACTTTTTTTTTAATAAAAAAAAAGTTTTATAATAATTTAACACATGACATAATGGATCGGACATGGCAACATTCTTGACTTTTATGTTGAGCTGTCATTTGACAGAATCGTTATCGGTGGTAAAGTGAAGGGCGACTTGTAAACACCCTGTATTCTAAAACAACACTCCGCTCGTCTCCCACAAGTCTAATTTGTGCCCTTCACGTAAGCGACGTTCTAAACAAACTTTCCGTTTTGTATAAATTAATAATTTGTGTGAATTATTTTAATTTTAGTGTCCCATACTGAAGCCTGACGAATGTACCATGGGAAACGAGACTTCGCAACCGATCGGTCTGAATATCAACGAGAAAGCTTTAGAGATTACTGACTTCTGGTCTGTGCACAATGCCAGCGTGCAAGACTCCGGCCAGTGCACTTTCACACTTAAAGGTCATCCGTCAGTCTCAATATTCAAAAGTGAGACTCCTGTTCTCGGCGCTTTATGGAACACGCAATCGCCGATAGAAAAATGTGCCATTGTAAGTGGATTAATAAAAAAATACACTTTGAATACTCTCAACTCGACACATATAAAATTACTTTTAGAACTTAATGAAGTATAGACATCCTTTCATACTGCGTTATTTGTGTCATTGGCAACAAAGAGGTGTGCATTTTTTAGCGACTGAAGCCATTCAACCGTTATCTCAAGTGCTCGGAAGATTGGATTCTCTTCAAATTTGTGTTGGCCTTAATCAAATATTACAAGCCTTAGATTTCTTGCACTCTAAGGTATGAATTTAATTTATTATAATATTATTTGTTTATAATGGGGTATGAAAATATTTTTTAGGCTCTTCTGTCTCACAATAATGTTTGTATTAGTTCCGTTTACGTGTTGCCCGACGGATGTTGGAGACTCGGAGGAATGGAGTTTGTGAAGTCTTTCAGTGAAATGACTTCAATTTATTTGAAACAATCCAGGAAATATAGGTTAGTTCTTCACCAATAAGATATTCTGCTGGATAATAATATAATACTGTATAATAATTTTATGGTTTAGATATGATAAAGGAATTGATCCGAATGAAGATTCGAGCAACGATGTGAAGAAAGTTGATCAATACGCCTTCGCTGTACTCGTGGATACCGTATTCCGAGGGAGAAATGACGGTATGTCGTAAAAATATATTTAATTATTATAATTGATATTAAATTTGGTTTTCAGACGAAGTGCCTCATTTAAAAGAATTTAAAATGATCTGCCAGCAACAACTTAAACATACAACAGCAAGTCTCCGACCCAGTTTTTCGACATTATTCGCACATCCTTTCTTTAATCATGAGTTCATCGCAATCCATTCATTTCTGTCGTCGTTGCCATTGAAGTCTGAAACGGAGAAGAATTTATTCTTTGACAATCTGATCGAGAAATTGAGGTTGTTCAATCAGAAGACTGCTGCTCAACAACTCGGAGCCTTGTTGCTCTCGAGGATGGTGCTTTTAGATAACACAGCCAAGGAGAAATTACTACCGTCTCTTTTAAAACCCAACCAAGGTATTTAAAATATCTGTAGTAATTATTTTGAATGCGTTAAAATTATTACAATTATTGTAGGCGATGAAGATAATGGACTGTTTTCAATTGATGTATTCAAAAATCATTTATCACCTCAACTCTTGAAGATGTTTTGTGTCAGAGACACGCAGGTAATAATTATAATATCATTAAAACTATTTTTTTGTTTCGTCAAATTAATTAAAGAATAATTAATTTAACAGAAACAGCCGATTCCAAAACAACGAAACATTTTTAGTTATTTGCTTATTTTTGTAATACACTGCTGCCCCCTAAAATAATCTCAATGGATTGCTTGAGCCAGGTTCATATAAAGTGTATACAGTTGATGTGGCTTAAATATTTTATAATTAGAGTAATTGAATTTAATAAATATGCATGTATTTATTCATAAATAAATTCAATAACAATCTTTTTTTCACGTTTATAACAAAAAATAATTTATTATGACAATTTGAGAATCTTTGGTCATTATTATTGAGCGAGTATATGATGCTAGTATCGTATGGCAACACAAATTTTTTTTTTGAGGTTGGCATTACATGAAAGACTTTAAAATATTTGAAGTTCAATTAAAAACATGTATGTACTATAATATTAATTTTTGCAGGTGAGAACATTGCTTTTAAAGCACTTCTCAAGTTTTGTATCAACATTTTCAAAGGAAGATTTAACAATTCACATATTGCCTGAGGTATTTATTGATGTTGTATCGGTATTTTGTTGATTTTAAATATTTTTTATAAAAAATTGCAGTTGCTTTTGGGTATTAAAGACATCAGTGACGATCTCGTTTCGGTGACTTTGCACTGTTTAGCTGATTTGGTGCCGATTCTCGGAGCCACCACAGTCATCGGAGGGAAAAGAACAAGATTATTCACTGACGGACGACCGATGGCACATCACAAGATTAAAAAAGAATCCATTCTGAAGACTAAACAAGCCGTAGATCCCGTAGTAATAGAGAATGATGTTTTGAAACGGATACCGAGTGTCGAATCTGTTGAAAATCCTATATATCTTCACGAGAGACCTTCGCCCGACGGCGGTGAAGATTTACAAGATGAAACCCAGCAAATTATCCTCGACGAAGACGCCAGCGATGAGAATTGGAGCGATTGGGTTGAAAACGAACCGCCCGCTTCAACCGTGTATGAAGAATCGCCAGTAAAAAAAGCGGAGCCGGAGATGAGTAGTTCGTTTTATATGCAAAAGGCAGCCAAAGAAGCCAAATCTAAAAAACTCGTCGACATTACAGAACTCGATATTAAAAATCAGAAGTTTGAAAAGAGTAAGAGTTCGTCGGCAAACGAGTTTGATTTCTTCACCGATATGGAGCCCGTCATTGAAAAAGCTAGTGTATATAATATCGAAGATAGGAAAGAGTCGGCCGTAGATATCAGTTCAAAGTTGAACTTTTTAGTCGAAAACGGAGACCTAAACACAGAGGGTGGGGCTTGGGGGGACGCCGACTGGGAAGAGGACGACTGATGTTTGGACAACTTGGTTAATATAGATGAATATAGCGCCGACATGCTGGAAGACAATCTGGCTTCCACTAGAGAACTCCTGCTCCGTTTCGTCAGATACAACTTGACACTGGAATGTGTTGCTTGGTTTTTTATTCTAGTATTCGGATTATTTTGGTTCCTCGAAACCATGTGGAGTACCGTTTATATATAAAAACTTAAACAGAAGAATGACACAATTCTAATTATAAAATTTGTATAGTAAACTTATTTGATCAGTATTGCCAGTCAAAAAAAATAATAAATAAATAAAATTAGTTAAATTAATTCTTATGTTACGATCACCAATTATGATTGGTGATCGCAGTTTGCGGTCATTGAACGTCTCTTAATCAATCAATGACCAATCAGAGACGTTTGCAGAATTTTGTTTTTCTTATCAAATGGATGAAATTTTTTTATTCTCTTACTAAAACAAATGTCAAAATTTCAACTAATTGGCGATAACGTAATATAATATATGTGACATTTACTCTACACGTACATAAATCAATGTATTCTTTATTTTTTAGAATGCGTCGTTCTTTTAAGAAAAGCAGCATATTTTCTTGTAATATAACGTAAATCTAGTCATTCCAATATTTTATGTTGCTTGTGAAGAACATTTCCATTTTCATAAATAAATATTTCCCATGTAAATAAAACGCATTTTTCTTTCAATATTTATTTATTAACATGCAGTGTATAAATAAATAAATAAAGTCTCTGCATTTTTATTTTTTAATACGTAGTAAACTTTACAAATGGTAACAATGACAAAATGTACTATGCGTGATTTGCCGAGGAAAATAAAATATCACAGAAAAATGTGTTTACAAGGAATGTTTTGAGCAATAAAACATAATAACTAATCATATAACCTATCGGAGAGCTGCCAATATTATTTATTAAGATCTTTGGTGCCCTTTGAATGGAATGTGAGATTTGTTTGATTATTTAGAAAAGACGGCATTTAATAATTATGTCATTGTAAAAAGCTTAAAAAGGCCACCGTTTTCAATACAATAAAAAATAAATAAAAATTCTCTTAGCGACATCACAGGTACAAAATATATGATTTTTTTTTTAATTAGTTTTTAGCCCCGCCTTTGCAACATGCTGACCTTTTCGTACTCTCCGTGTGATTCGGGGTAAGAATTAACGAATCCGTATTTTCCAAAGCTCTTTGATCCCGCTCTGCATTTCGTTCCAAAGCCAACCATCTAAAAATTTAATCAAATATATTCTTATCATTGATATAAAATGCCAACACTGTTTTCAAGCTGTCAAATTGTTTTAAGCCACAGTTCGCCGAAATGTTTACAGGATTGAATTAAAAAATTGTTTAATAAAGCTCTTAGATACGTATTAAAATTTAAAAAATAATCTTTAGTGTCATCATTCTAAATACTAATAATTACTTTTTCATAAACGAGACCCCGATAAATAATTTAGTATACATTTTAATGCCTTAATAAATATAACTGTACCCATGAATGTTTGTTTAATAATTTATAATTACCTATTAATTGCCATATTGAAGGCTTCGGAAACATTTGTGGCGGTTTTAGCTGAAGTTTCAATATAACAAGATATTCTGTGTTGCGAGCACCAATCGGCAAGCTGCTCCATCGTCACCTCCCTCGGAGATATATCCGACTAAAACAATAATCAATGAGTATTTAAAGCACAATTATTATAATTAGAATAACTACCTTATTTCCTACGACGATGAAAGGAAAACTTTCATTATTACAACTGACATCGGCATAAGATTTGAACTCAGTTAGCCACATTTTGAGGCTTCCGAAGGAAATCCTATCGTCAACGGCATAAGTCAAGAGGCAGATATCGGTTCCTCGGTAAAACGGAGTACGTAACGATTTGAATCTCTCTTGTCCCGCTGTGTCCCATATCTGAAAAGTTTAATACTTAAATTATAATTCAAACATAATAGAATCGTACTGAATTACCTGCAGGGTGTAAATATTTCCATTGATTTCAATGTCCTTGTTTCTGAACTCAACGCCTATTGTATGAAAACTCTGATCTTCAAAATCATTCGATACGAACCGATTCATGAGGCAAGACTTCCCCACACCTCCATCACCGAGGATGACAACTTTGAGCAACTTGCCCTTCTTATTCTGCCTGCGAGGGTCGGACATGTCTCTACAAATTACAACAATGAATGATAAATATAATGAGAAATAACTCACTGGCGATGAGATGACACACAATGTTTATTTAGTGATAACACCTGCGTTCTTCATCACTCGGTTATTAGCCCCGCCTTAAAGAATGGATTACTTCATTGGTGTAATTAGCGAATGAAAAAAGAACGTATTTACGTTCCAGTTCCACTACAAGTCATGTGAAAGCTAAATGTCAAAACACCTATATTTCAAGCAAAAATAAACTCTATTCACAACGCATACGGACTATTTTGCTTTGTCAGTCTTAAATTTTATGAAATTATATATTTTCACACAGCAATATAGACCTTATGATCACCTACAATAAGAGCTATTGTTGCATTACACGTTTAACTGCTAACAGTAGGTTGACTAATCTGAAAATTAATAGAAAATTTTTCGTAAATAAATATGCAAATATTTAACATTTAACGTAAAAATGCATTAAATTTATGTATTTTTTTTGTAAATAGTTTAAAATCATAGATATAAACATTAGATATCGCATTGCATTTAAGCAGTTCGTGTAATTTTGTTTATCCCGTGTATTGTTGCACTCTTCTCTCCTATTCGATAAAGGCATAAGTGTGTCTCCTTCACTCAACATGTTTTCTAGTGGCCAATGAGAATGGTTGTGACAATACTTAGGCGATCAAAACGCAATAATATTTTAAACCTCAGTAGTCTTTGGTAAAAACTGAGCCTATTTGTATTTGAGTGTATGTTTGAGTTCATATGACATGTAGTAACAATGCATTTACCCATTTTAAATTTAAATTAATTAATGCAACTGAAGATATGAAGAGAGATATTTACAGTATAATGTTTGCCAGGTAACTCATGTTTTTGGCCACTTGATCCACTTGAACTAATCACGTATTTAGCCACTTGTGCGATATCTTATGTTTATATCTATGCTTAAAATGTAGATGTCGTTATAATACTGTAAACATTGTTAAAATGAAGACGATTTATAAGCTGCACTAGTGACTTTCCCATTCAGTGATATTTTTTATCTAATTTAAAAACTTCCACTGTAATAAAGTCTTCATGAGTCACCCGGATTTCCAGGATACGGTGAAGGATTCATCAATGTTGAAATTAACACATGGAATTCAACATTTTTTATATTCTACTTTCAAAAACGATTCAATGGGTTACAATGACTTACAAAAAGTTAAAAAAAAACATAGTGACGCCTTCCCTATCGTTAAGATTCCTTGATTGTTGACCGGGCCACCGTGGCTGTTACCGGAGTATGTAGTTCTTAAGATATAGTTCGCTTTTCTATATCAACCGAGTGATTAATAGTGGATAACATTGCCAGTGATTATGAGTGAATTAGAAATCCACAACGCTACGCTTTTATGTAAGTAATCTCTTTTTAAATATATATTTATTTATCGCCATGGCTATTTTGTATAATTTGTGATCGCCGCGAATGCGGTAAAATATTTTTTTTAATCAATCACTTAAAATAAAATACTGTGACGCCGTCCCTATTGCCGGAAGTCCCTTTGTAAGTTTCCCAGGCCACCACACAACAATGAGTCTTTCAGATCTAGTAGATTTACCAAGAATAAAACTTCATAAATACATATAATAAGACTTTAATCACACAATATTGCAATTATTTCTCTAGCATAGTATATTAATAAATATACAATCACACTTGATATAAATCACATTGAAAAATTCTGTACATTAATAATTATTTTTGTGTATAAAAAAAGAGGAATTAATTGGTTTTTATAATATAGTGGCAGTGATATTTTTAAAGCATCCGAGGGAATACTTCCCGATGCTCGTGAAATAAGTTACAAATGAGGCGTTTCGCTACAAGTTCTTCGACAGGTGGAAACTACGCCTCGTCGCCAATTTCCTGTCTCTTGCGGCCTTGTACTCTTTACGGCAAGGACTCAACTGTATGTCCAATATCCGGTTGATCTTCTCCACAATCTCCCTCGCCGTCGAGAGGTCCGTCTCGAATTCGTGGTGCTTGAAGCTGATCACGCTCGATTGCAAAAATCCATGTTGAATAAACCCTGCACATAATAAACATGCAATATAATATAAATTTCATAATGATATATGAATTATGACAAACCGCTGTATGATGAAGGTTCTTGACTCTGCGGACTTAGCGGCTGATTCAATGAGTATACTAATCTGAAGGTGGACCTGTTAGTTTTAGTCTCCAGCAATTCGCACCACGCCACCGAGTCAATATTATACGAGACCGGCTTCATCCGTGGCTGTAAACAGATTTTATAATTATTATCTAAAATTCTGTGCGATTATTTTAAAACAGTTACCCAAAATTTATGAGAGCCGGCATAGAGTGGATCGATTTCTACTCTTTCTCCCGATATTCCGAGGAGGACGTGCGTGCTCGCCCTGACTTTGTTAGCCAGTCGTACTCTGAAAGATTGATACAGTGGCGCTTCGATCACTAATTCATGTACTTTCATTCGGTTTAGAGCTTCCGTTTCTTGAGGCGATGAAGATTTCCCTAAAAAATAAAAATAGGTAATATTTACATATAAATTATTACTTCTTACACCTTACTTTATTTTATTTTATACACATTCTATTTATACATTTTTTTTATTTTTATAAATTTCCTTTTCATTTTTGTTTACCTTTTTTATTATTAATGTTTTGTCTATAAAAAATGCTCATCTGAGCCGCAAGAAATGAGCTGAACAGGACCAAATATATGAATCTGAGGCAACACTAATTGTCTCATTCAGACTCGTCTCCTGGGTATGCCATATTGATTGTATGGCCTGCTAATATATCGGTGGTGTATCTATCTATCTTACTCATATATATACATAAATTATTTTCTAATTTGTAAAGTAGACTTGGTTCTATTTTTGTGCATGTGTTTGTCAAAAATATTTGTAATAAGTTAATAAAAATGACTCGTTTAATCGTTATAGAGGAACTGGTAATAAGTAGATTTCTGTACATTAAGGCTTATAACTTAATATAAACGTAAACTAGACTTAATCTTTATTGACAAAATGCTTCTCCCTGAATTTGCAATGGTTTTTATTATAACCACTATTGAATTTGAATGTATGATGTCTCTGATATTAGAAGGCTGGACAAGTGGATGTATAAATATAAAGATTTTGACAGAGGCAACACTAATTATCTCACTCAGACTCATCTGCATGGTCTGCCTTATTGATGTTTATAGATCCACTTGTCTCTAAAGTAGTCGGTTGAAATTTCAACCACATAACTGTTTTCCTATAAACGATTATGTATGTAAAGCCTTTTTATTCTGAATATACTTGCCATGGTCTGTATCGGCAGACTTTGCATAGTCACCTTTTGCTAATGGAATATCAGCGAACGTAACACTAGAACTACCGTGTCTTCCATTCTTCCCAACTCTCATACTGTTGAAGAAATTTGCAATCTGGCCTTCTCTGTCAATTGTCGTTCTGCGACTTTGTTCTTGAGATTTAGGGTCTTCGTTCAGGATGATCGCGTTGAGACCTCCCTTTTCCGGAATCGAGCTCGTGTGCATTTCCGCGTTGTGTTTTGCGGTTGCATTGTTTTTAACATCGACGAGTCCAAGACAAGTGAAGCCGAATTTGGAACACGCCTCGTTCGGATCCAAGCACGGAAAATCCCAATCCACTTCTCCGTCATCTTCACAAATGTAAAGAGAATAATTTGTGACCGGACCCATGGCCGCGTCTTGATGAGCAATACTACAAACAGACACACGCATTTGAATATTTAGTTACGATTGTGATGAATGATATTAATATAACCTGTATTTGTAACATATGAATCCGATGAGATCTTTGATCTTGGCGCTGGCGAGTGTGCATATTTCAATCGGATAGTTTCTTTGATCTTCCGGCATCATCGTCATGAAGATCTTGTAAGTTTTGGTGGGTAAACCTAATTGGGCGGTGCCGTCGAATTTAGCAAACTCCATGTATTGGCTTTGAGGCAGGAACGGACACTTTTCCAACAGTTCACTCAATAATGATTTAGCGGAACTCTTCGGTCTGCTCGTGCTCGCCAACTGTATATCTTTCTTGGGGAAGACGGTCTCTCTTTCTTCGTCCGTTAGAGGAATGACGGGGTTTTCCCATTTGATCACTTTGATTTTAGCGGCTTTTCTCTGCGCTTGTTCCATCTTTTCAATTCGTTGGGCGGTGTTCGACCGCTGCCTGTAATTTTTCAAAAAAATATCGCTATAGCTATTCTGTTGTGTTCGAAATTGGCCGCTGTAAACAAATGAGAATGTGTTTTAGGAAAGTTAAATAGTACATTGTGGTCGGAAACCGTTTAAAAATTAATTTGCACTATATAAATAATTTACCTATGCAAACCAAAGTCCATGTCGTGTTGTAAATCGAAACTTTCAGTGAGCGGATCCACATCTTCCTCTTCACTGTTTTCCATATCGGGATAACAGTCAAATTCCATTACGTTGTCTCTTTCATCGTCACTGTCTCTATCAGGATTACAACCGTCGTTCAGGAGATTACTATCGATGGCACAATTCATCCGATTATGACTATGGAGCAACTTTGGCAAGTCTTCTGCCAACATGACCGCTTCGCATAAACCTTAAAAATGAAATATTTAAAATACACCCGTTTACAATAAAATAACTACAAGATTAGTAAAAAAAGTCACCTGTGTCATCTGTAGAGATGAAGGAATTGCGAATATGTGACAAAAGCCAGTGTTTATTATCATAAGTAGCCATTTTTCCTCACAATACAACACAAACTACACCATTGTCACACATTAATACTGGAGGCACATATATTTGAGTATTGAAACGCTAATCAACATGAAATCCACTAACAGTCAACATTGTGATACGGAAAATTGATGGATTTCGATATTTAATTTAATAATCTAGCCCCTGAATATTGACAAATGAATAACTGTTGCGGTAAATAGCCGAAAGGTGGATTTAATATTTAACAGTTACAGTTTTCGACTGAATACTTTACGGTATTTGATTCTAAGCAATGGTCTTATCAATAAGATGAGAAAACCGGCGACAAATGAAAATACAAAAACAACACTGACAGTTGTGACATGTCGCCGCCGGCTACTGTCACTATTTTATGGCTAGTCTCTTCATTATACAGTATTCATAGATAGCGAGATAACTTTATTCAATAAGGACTCGAAATTAAATCAATCGACGGTTTTGGATTTGCTAAATATTATTCGGAGTCTCCACATATAAATAAATATATTTTTAAAAGTATAGAAACATTAGAGGTGTCATTACAAGTTGAAAGTTTTAACATAATATGACTTTTTTATTGTTTAGAGATCATTTTCTATGTTTGGAGAGCAAATTTCATACCGTAAAACTATAATGTTAGTTTTATGTATGTGCCATAATTGGTCTCACTAGAAAACTCTAATATCATATTATGTCGTTATATCACTAATTACAGCCATTTGCGGTATATACACTACACATTCATGAAATGAACATTGGAAGTAGAAAATTTGTCTTGATTACAATGTTTGTACAGAAAATATCAAAGTTTTGTCATGTTCACAGTTGAAATAACGGTCGTGATTAATCACACCGCAAAACTCTAATATCATATTATGTCGCCGTATCTCAAATCAAAGCCGTTTGTGGTGTATTAGTTGATATATACGGCCGTATTCAATTATAATAGTGTGTGAGTGTAGTCGTACTAGAGCTGAATAGTATTAGTGCGTATACGAATAGAGCTTGTTGTACACCAGCTCTATTCGTATACGGAAAATCGATGTTACCCGCCTTGATTATAATGTTTGTACCGAAAATATCAAAGTTATTTAATCTCTGCGTGTGTTTTAAAGATTGAAATTTGTTCTAATAACATATTATACTATTTTTATCGTCTTATGGGTTGGGAAAACCTAATAAGAAATATGTTGTTTTGAATGTATGTAAATTGTGTACTTCTTAGTCACACTTTTTGATATTTTATTTTTATATTACACAATCCTTGAATTTATATATTTATTGTTGTTTGACAAGAATCCACGTAATAATATTAACCACGCCCTTGTCTGAATTCTGGTTGTGGAATGTGCCAAGGAAAAGTGGACACAAAAGCGAAACTGCCTCAGTCGCTGTAATTTCGCATTGTAAATAATTGCATTCACTTCAAAGCTATTAAAATAATGTTTCACTTTCGATATACAATCACCGATACCACCGATATATTAGCAGGCCATACAAGTGGGTGCTTAAATACAAGGCAGATGAGTTTGAATGAGGCAACACTCACTGTCTCACTCATCAGACTCACCTGTTTGGTCCGCTATCTTGATATGTTTGGCCTGCTAATATATCGGTGGTATCGAACTGATCAATTTCTAGTAAAACGACTTTAAACAATATTTGAAAAGGAACAGATTATCAAAATGTATGTTTTTTTTTATTAAAAATACTCACACTGTCCCTGTTCACCCCAATCACACCGTTGCCCACGATGACAAGATGGCGGACCAAGCAGATCTAGCTGTCAAAACCAAGTAATCCAGCTGTCAGACTGACAGTGACAGCTGGAATTCGCCATTTTGACAGACGATTTAATCAAGTAAGAGTGACAAATATAATGTATGCATTTTATGTAAATATAAATGTCAGTCAAACTTATCTACTTGGTCCGCCATATTTATATTTAAACATCCAGTCGTTTGGCCTGCTAAAAATCAGTGGTGTCGATCAAACTCGTTTGTCGTACTAAATTAATTCGGTCTTGCGCGTTTTTTTAAGTTTAATAATTTATTACGCAGCTTAAAAGTTGTCAATTGTGGGAGCCGTGTCCTGCCGAAATGTTTACAGCAATTCCCCATAATAATGGCGGCAATAAGCAAAACAGCACAACCTTTAAAAAATATTTAAAAAATTAGCTGATTTGGATTAAATGTGAATGATTTCTTTGCTTAATTATCTTCATAATAATAGTGTGTTAGTGAGTCGTGTGTATACTAATAGACTGGAGCTTGGTAGTATTGGTGTACACGCATACGCACCACACGCACACACATTATATTGAAAACGGCCTTAAGGGAAGGATTAACATTTATTTTAATGACATCAGGGTTTTCCTTATTGTGCAGTATGAATCCTGGTTATTGCTGTTAACATTTCGGCGGGCCATGGCTTGAACACTATAATAGTGAGATTATTCTATAAATATAAACATTAGATATCGCATTGCATATAAATATTTCGTGTAAAGCTGTATTGTTGCACTCTTCTGTCCTATTCGATAAAGGCATAAGTGTGTCTCCCTCACTCAACACATTTCTAGTGACCACTGAGAGTGATTGTGACAATACTTAATAATATTGTAAACATGTTAAAGAAGTAGTGTTTGGTAAAAGTGAGGCTAGATGTATTTGAGTGTATTTCTGAGTCCATATGACATGTAGTAACAATGCATTTACCCATTTTACTGTGAAATATAACTGAAGATATGAAGAGACATGTTTACAGTATAATGTTTGCCAGGTAACTCATGTTTTTAGCCACTTGACAATTAATCAGAATATTATATGGAATATTTTGTATGTATGTGATAGTGTTGCCATGTGATAAAATATTTTTATAGCGTCATATTGAATGATTTTAATATTATCCGTGTTGCATATGAAATGTAGTAAGTATCCTGTCGTATTTAATTATCATAAAAAGCGGAGAATTCCTTCGGCTTAAGTAAGTGCTTTACCACGATAATATGCAAATGAGAATTAAAATATTCAACGGTGGACAACACCACGAGAAATGTCACATATTAAATACTTTCCTAGAAGACAAACTACTAATTATTATTCAGTACATACCGAATTCAAATCAAGTACCTTCAGTACCGCCTATAAACAATACAATCAATTGATATTAATTATTACAATGGTAGGCATTAAAAGACAGTACAAAATACAACATGTCTTTGGTTGAATTACAAATAAATTAACGGCGAATATGTAGTTTCAATACGATCATTAAAAAAACATACTAAAATAGGCCTATGTTATAAAAATATATCTTCGGTTATTATACTGAGTGAATATATGATGTCATCATAAAAGAACAACAGCAAAATTAATTTTCAAAGTCAAGTTGAAATGAATTAACAATAACAACTATGTTGTCATAACGCCTAAGGTCGCTGACCGTATTTGCATCAACAACAACTAATTGTAAACACTATGTTGTCATAATGTCTCAGGTTGCTGACAGTTTGAAGTTATGTTGTTGTTTACGTACTATTGTTGTTTCATGAATCCTATGACGTATGCTTATAATAATAGAAATTCAAATCAGGCGGTCAAAACGCAAGATTATCAAACTTTTTAAAATAATTTAACTATCCGACTTGGAGCATGTGTGGTTGTGTTACTTTTAATGTACCATTCCTTATATTTAATTATTTTAAGTTCAATTAAAGACATGTTGTATATACATACATTTATATGGCAACATTGTGAGAAGGAACCCATATTGTCAAAAAAAACATCGGTATTATTATATATTACCGGCGATATTAGAAGGTAGG
This sequence comes from Agraylea sexmaculata, assembly GCA_022606485.1. Lineage (NCBI taxonomy): Eukaryota > Metazoa > Arthropoda > Insecta > Trichoptera > Hydroptilidae > Agraylea > Agraylea sexmaculata. The sequence continues at coordinate 1,829 of JAGTTH010004058.1, read as the reverse complement.
ACAACTGGATGTATACATACCAAGCAGACGAGTCTGAGTAAGACAATTTTAGTGTTGCCTCTGTCGAACTCACCTGCTTGGTTCGCCATCTTGATATTGAGTATTACTTCGAACAAAAAACATACCAGTGTGTAGAGTTTACTAGGTTTTGACAACCCAAACAAATCAAAATCGATTGCACCCTTCAAGTTCAACCAATCAGGAATGTTTTCGGGTTTTTTAGCTTGTGTTGTTACCGTTTTAAATTTACACATTAATTTCTAATATTACTATAATATCATTACATAATATTATTGTAGTCTTGCGGTGTGACGAATCATGGCATTTGATCATTGGCCTAGTTTAATATCTATAAATATAAGCAGGATAGACGAATGTCAAGATGGCGGACCAAGTAGATGAGTCTGTCGCTAATATTTTCATATGCCTAAAGGTCAGTTCATCTGAAATCTTAATAGAAGTGTAATACATCGCTCTTCATTACTGTGATTCGATTCGTCTACACGGTCCGCCATCTTGATATTTATACATCCAGATGTATGGCCTGCTAACATATCGGTGGTGTCTATCACACTCGTTTGTCGAAAATTATTTTTTTAATGTTTGAAATATAATGTTTGAATTGTAATTTTAAAATAATTTATTGTGCAATTTAAAAGTTGTAAATATTGTGGGAGCCATGGCCCGCCGAAATGTTTGCTGTTTGGCAGCAATAAGTAAAAAATTATTATTAATAAAATATATCGATGGTATTAGCTCTTCACATAAAATAATAAAATTTTAATATTTTGCATACAAATCGGTAATATATAAATAGTTAATAGGTGGCAATACTATAGAGTATTGACTATTATTCTAGAGGAACTGTTCATCTACAATAGTCTAATAGAATATAATTATTATATTATGGGGACCGGGTAATTGTAGTAGGTCCGATGTATCAGTGCAGGAGTAAGTGTTGAGATATGAAAGATGGAGTCACTGGCCAGTGTGTTTATTTGGAGGTTAGGTATACAAAGGAGAGTCGCGCATTTCGTCCGAGAGTCGCGACACAAGAGAGATTGTTACGATGCGCGAGCGGGGAGCTGTTCGCAGTAGTCGTTAGCGGCCAGCTGCATGTATAAATGTGCTGTTCAGCAGCCGCTACAATATTTTGTATGTTTGTTTATCAAAACGTCGACTGCGATTTAATAATAATATATAATATGTAGAGCTGAACGCCTCCATGTAAGGCGATTGGGATTAAGATGGCCGCCAGTCTGTCACCAGTTTTAATAGTATGTAATTTTCAATTAGAAATCTCATAAGAACAAGATAATCGAGTCGTCAATGAAATTAATTGAAATGCAGCGTGGACGACACAAGGCATTTAAAATGTCCGTGTGCATATTTACAGTTATATTCCTGATTCGGGTGTACAATGGCCGTTTGTAATAATATTATAAAGTATGCCGGATGCGTTGTTCTTATACAACGGGAAACAATCAAACCAATAACATTAAATACAATATATAAAAAAACGGTTCATCAGGCTTCACGTTCGAATTTCAAATGAGACACAGAATGGCCGCCATCACGTTCAAGACATGCGATGTTGTAACGGGATATTGTACGAGTAGGCTCCTGTAGGAGTTGGTGTTAATATTAATGCCAGTATTAATGAACAAACGATGAATGCGGGTAAATTATTATAATAGAAATAATATTGTATTATCGTTGTTTATATTGAATATAATAAATATTCCAAATGAACGATAGATCGAGTGTAATATTACAAAACATGCAGTATTCTATTGTAATAATTAGAGAGCACTATACAGGAACAATAT